>VCJD01003267.1:571-11086 GCA_024140245.1 Backusella tuberculispora | reverse complement strand
TTTTTTTTTTTAAAAACACAATCAGATATTTCTTCTTCTTTCTTTTTTTTACTTGTGGTTTTTCTTTTTCTTTTTTTTAAAAAGGGTAATTCCAAGTGACTTGGACTGAGACGGGAGATAGCAGCATGCAAAGTGCTGATGCAAGGTAATAATAAATTCTAAATTAAAGCGATAAAAGGAAAAATAAATGGAGAAGTCTGACTTAGAACAAAAGTACGTTGTCTTTAGGATTTAATGGCAATGGCTTTCAAACTAAAGGTAATTTATTTTAATTTAATTTCCTCCAAATGCTCATTGTAACAAAAAAACAGGCTTTGATTTTGAAGATGGGCAGCGATTTACAGAATCAACACATTTACTTGAGAAAATTGATCTAAAGCGTTTCAATGACTTGGAATTGAATAAAGGAATGGTTGAGCAAGATGAACAATCGCATGAAGAAGAAGAAGAAGATAAAAGAATGCAAGAAGCAATGTTGGAAGAAGAAGAGGAGGAAGTTCATTTACCTTCGGCAACTGCTGATGCTATGGAGACATATACTAATATTAATGCCAATATTTATTGTGGATCAGCTACAGGTAAATCGATTGCGGAAGAGTCAATGCCTTGCGAGTGTAAATATCGACCTGATTTGGATGATCCTAACACTGCATGCGGAGACGATGATTATTGTATCAACCGAATGATGTTTATGGAGTGTATGGTTGACGATTGTCCATGTGATAGATACTGTCGTAATAGGCGTTTCCAATTGCGGCAGTATGCACGCGTTGATGTGATTCGAACTGAAAGGAAAGGTTTTGGCTTGAGAGCACTTACTGACCTACCGAGGTATTATTATTATTACCATGACTACGGTTATAACTATTATTATTATTATTATTATATCTAATATGCTTATTTGTTTATTTTTTTAGTAATGCTTTTATTATGGAATATATTGGTGAAGTCATCACAAATCATGAGTTCATTAGAAGAACAAAGGAATATGAGGCTGATGGATTAAAGCATTATTACTTCATGACATTAAAGACAGATGAGGTATTTCTTGATAATGTTTATATACACGAAACAGTAGGAATAATAATAATAATAACGATAACGATAATAAACAGATCATTGATGCCACAAGAAAAGGATGTCTTGCTCGTTTCATCAATCACTCTTGCAATCCAAACAGTGTTACACAGAAATGGGTGGTTGGAAAGAATATGCGAATCGGCATCTTCACTCGTCGTCCTATTAAAGCAGGAACTGAATTGACTTTTGATTACAAGTTTGAACGTTATGGGTAAATTGATATGATTTGATATGATTTTCTATGAATTAATATGATCTAATTTCATATTTATTTATGCGTATTAATTATTTGTTTTTTATTTTTTAAATGGCATATTAGTGCTGTTGCTCAGAGATGTTATTGCGGCGAATATAATTGTAAAGGTTACATTGGTGGTGCATGTGAAGCAGATGAATTAGCTCAAGTCTCATCGGCAAGCGTAAGCGAAGAAGACGGTAATCTTAGTGATGAAGACGACGACAACGAAAACGACAGTGATAATGACGCTGATGATAATAGTGTCGATGAGGATAACAATAATACTTCGGTACAAGAAGATCAGGTGGAAGAGATGGCCCCTGTGACACTTACTCAAAAGAAGATGCTTAGACGAATACATAGACAAAAAGCGGCTTTACCTTTACAGGACCCAGATGAAGTAAAATCATTTGTTAAGAGAATGTTGGATTCAGTTGGAAAATCACATTTGGTCAATAAGCTTTTACTACGACTAGAGTTGACTAGTATAGACACCACAATACAAGGAAAAGATACTCTACGTAAATTCATTCGACTTCACGGTCTAAAAATGTTGAAATTCTGGTTAGGCGAATGGAAGAATGACAAGGAAATCCTTAAAAAAGTCTTACTGGTATTATCACGATTGCCACTTGCTAACAAGAATGGACTAGAAGATTGTAAAATGTTTGATATTGTGGAGAGATTTACAACACACCAAGACGAGACCATTTCTGACACTTCAAAACAACTTTTAATAGACTGGAACCAATTAAAAAGTGTATATCGGATTCCCAAAAGAGCGGTAATATAATAATAGTAAAATATATTCATTTATTTATTTGTTATCACTGACTTTATTTATTTATTTACTTTAGCCTTGTGAATCCGATAAAAAACAAAATATAATCCACGATTCTGATCAGCCATTATTAGACGATGATCAAAATACTCAAGAAGTAGCCATTTTATCACGGTTTGAATCATCTCGTGAGTTCTTTGATCCTGACGATGACTTGTTCGAGTATTTTTCAATGTACACTGACGCTGATGAAATGCAATGGAAAGCAGAGTTCCCACCTCGATCATCGATTCCTACCGCTCCTCGCGCAATGATCGATGCCTGCATTAAAAATGGTTTTTATGGCTATGGAAAACCTGCACGTACATCTACATCTACATCTAACCTTTTATATAACACTGGTATTGAACCGGATAATAACAATAACAATATGATGATTGCTGCTGCCACTACTAATGTCGCTATTAATAACACTAATAGTGAAACAACATCAACATCAACAACAGGAGGAGTAGGAGATATTATGTTTAAAGCATCATCATTATCATCATCACCATCACCATCGCTATCATCCGCATCACCCACCTTTACAAATTACTACCCGACACCTTTATCAAATACAAACTCACCATCAACTATATCAACTGCAACTAATGCAAGTGTAAGTGTTCCACCCTCTTCACTCGTACCAACATCATCATCGTCATCATCATTACCATCTGTAGCAGTACCACCCCCAGCTCCAGCAGCACCCAAGCTACCTACAAACTGGAAATCAGCTTATACAGACGATGGAGCGATTTATTACTATAATAAAATAACCGGAAAGACACAATGGAACGTGCCTGAAGAACGTGTAAGCACAATCGAGGGCGTCGATCAGTCTGATCTAGAAGATTTAGTAGAAAAAGCGATTCAAGATACCGAAAAGAGGAAGAGGGGATCCATTGAAATACCTTCTATATCTCCTTTATATAACACTATTTCATCTATCGTCCATTCAACAGCAAGCGTGGCGACAACGGCAGAAATGAGTGCTAAAGAAAAGAACATTTATTTAGATGAAACCGAATTGAAAAAGGAGGTTGGAAAGATTGTAACGAAATATCTTAGTACAAAGAAAACGTATTTATGGAAGGGTGACAAATATTTATTTAAAGAGTTGGCCAGAAAGGTTTGTTGTCGATGAAATGATACAAGTCATAGTATATATATTATAAACAATATTAACCAGTTGTTGTTATTTACTTTATTATAGATGACACACCATATTGTTGATCGTGAAACTCAGTCATCCCGGAAAATTCAATCCATGAGCAGTAGCGTACGTTCCAAAATTGAGAAATTCATCGATTCACATGGACAAGACATCTTATCAAAAATAACTCGTAAAAAGAAGCAATTCTCAAGAATGGCTGATGTTATTAAATCATCATCATTAACAACAATAGCAGCAGCAGCAGCAATACCTGTTGAAAGTGATAATGGTGATGTTAGTAATCGCAGTGACACACACAGTAAGACAAGTAGCATATGTGAAGAAATCATAATGAAAAAACAACAACAATCAGTACCACATAACATCAATGAATTTGGTAGTGGTAGTGGTAATGATTGTAATAACAATAATGAAAACATGTGGGGTTGTAATGGTTCAACTGTACCTATTATTCATACCGTTCCCACTACTGCTACTACCAGTGCTACTATCAAGTCCAATAGTACTACTGTATTGGATATACAACAACAAAAGACGAACATTATATCACTAAAATCGTTTGACTTGGAACAGTCTACCTCATCAAGTTCAGTATCACCTATGGAAATGGATTATTTTATCAAAAACGAAAACATTAAAATCCCAACCTCTCCTCAGTCACACAACAATAATAACGCTTACTATCATCATTATTCGCGGCGAAATAACAGTAGTAGCTATGGTGGTCGAGAAAACCCTTTTAGTGATTATCCTCGTTATCGAAGACATCCTCCACCTCCATACGCTCCTTATTATCATCACCATAACCATCGATATCCTCCACCGTCCTCCACGTCTTCTTCGTCATATTATCGAGATAATAGCAATGATAGATATTATATATCATCATCTCAAAATCCATCTTCAACAAGAAGACCTCCTTATTATAGAGCTACCTCGAGAAGACTTTCAATATCAGATGACGAAATCGATAGAAGAGGATGGGACTAGGGTATGAAAAAAAAAGGGGTAAAAAAAAAGGATTTTTTTTTCTGTATATATCTATCTGTGCTTTTCTTTATTTTCTTTATTTTCTTTTCTTTATGGTTGTTCTCTCCTTCTTTCATTCTCTTCCCTCTTTAATATTATTCTTTATTATTTAATGATGAAAGCGACTTTTCATTTTACTATAAAAGATGTAAATAAAAAACAAATAAATAAAATAAAAAAAAATTTAAAATTGTTTTTTACAAAGTTACAGAAGCAATAAAAAAAAGAAAAAATTATGCGTTTTACAAGTTCTCTATAAAAACATTATGACTTATATAACTTGACTGGCTATGCGTTGAGTAAATGTTAAGAGATGCATGATCGAACCACGGGGGAAGTTAGTGTTAAAGTCGTTGATTGGAAACACTTTATCGATAAAACAAAGTTGATTCTAGTAACGAAAGGCCAGTTAAACGAACTAGTGAAGAAGTATAATGTAGATAAAAAAAATTTTCTTTCAAAAAGTAAAATCTCGTTCATTCATATCTTTGGAGTAAAGGCTATATTCTGCTATGTGGAACTGCATCTAAAAGGACTATATAAAATCCTTCAATTAGTGGCATATGAATATCCAACTACTAAATATAGTTTGCAATCAACAAAACTAAAAGATTTACTTAGATATTTATCTGTGCTAAAGATAAATATAAGCAACGTTTTAGTTGTGAACTGAATATTTAACCATATACAATATATAAGTATTAGGACCTATCACTGGACCTGTTTGACTTTGCTTGTGATAGACAAAAACTAATATTCTATGTCGATCGTTTAATGTTAAATTTTCTAGGTCTTACAATGTGAGTAAGGCAAGAAGAGGGTAAGGGGATCATATCAGTATAACGTTTATTTTGTTTGATCCAAAACATTGTTTGTCAACGATAATTAGCACAATTGGAAACAGGGCACATCTTTAATAAACAAAAGTAAATCTTGAACAATCAGATTAGTATAACCAGAGCATTCAGTAGAATCCAAGTTATTAGATTCATATTTAATAGCTTGAGATTTTAAGAATCTTTCCAGATTCTGGTCTAAGATCGAATCTTTGTTTTGACCTAATAATAATAATAATAATAAAGTTGATGAAGAGATTGATGGTGAAGTTTAGATTATAATGTATCATTATAATGCAATAAGTCTTTTTTCTCTTCACTTACAGAACCAAGAATACCCAGGCTTTCGGAGAGTTAAAGTTCGAGATTTTCCTTGGAGTCTGTAAAAATACCCCTTAAGGAAAATATAAAGTTTTTATTATCTAAAGGTCTTCACACGCTATTTAACTTTGCTTTTGTTTTTGTTGTTTTTTCAGTTCTTTCTTTCTTCTTAAATTATCAAAAATTAAAACGAACAATGACTGTTGAGACCAAAAACTTGTCTGCTACATTATATGGTGCAGGTGATTTGCGTATGGTAAAGTGTATATATTATGTTGTGATGGTAGGGTTTTACGAAGATTGTTATTATTAATACGAGACGTGTATCTGTATCTATATAAAGGAATATCGCGATATCGAAGAGCCCGCAGATGGTGGTAAGAAATATATAAAATATAAACAAAAAAAAAGAGAAAAGGAAGGTGAAAGAGAGGGAGAAAGAGTAGTTGTAGTAGCAGTAGTGATTCGAAGAAGAAAAGGCAAAAAGAGGTTGCTTATTCATTATTTCTATTTCTTCGTTTTTCTTTTTACCGGTATATGTATATAGAGGTTCAGGTAAATGTAAGGGCAACAGGTATTTGCGGTTCAGATCTTCACTATTACTTGCACGGTAGAATGGGATCTCGCGTACTTGAAACTTCAAAATCCATGATTCTCGGCCATGAATCATCTGGTGTGGTTACTAAAGTGGGTCGTGGAGTTACACGTGTTTCTGTGGGCGATCGCGTCGTCATTGAACCTGGAAAGGCCTGTCATGTCTGCCCGCGTTGTAAAGAGGGTCGTTATAACCTTTGCTCGAAAATGAGCTTTGCTTCTTCTTTGATCAGAGGTCCCAACGATGGCTCACTTAGAGAATATGTGTGTTATCCTGAGCATCTTTGTCACCCGTAAGTTTTTAATACTATATTTATAAATTTATAAATATAAACAACTATATAACCAGTTTTAACACACACATACACACACATATATATCTTATAGTATGCCTGAAACTATGACCTTTGAACAGGGTGCATTAGTTGAACCACTATCTGTAGCAGTCCATGCAGTAGGCCGAACATCTGTAACAAAAGGATCTCAGGTAGTTGTTATTGGAGCAGGCGCTGTAGGTCTTTTAGTTGCGGCTGTTGCCATTGCGGAAGGAGCCACAAAGTGTACCATTCTCGATATCAATGGTGATAGATTAGAGTTCGCTCAGAGCTATCTCCCAGGAATTCAAACAATACGATTGGACATGAAAAAGGAGCCTGATAATATTCAAAGTCCAATAGATTGGGCTGCTGATCAAGTACAACACCATCTTGGGTTGGATAGAGACACAAACGATGTTGTATTCGAATGTACTGGTGTAGATACAAGCGTGGCTCTTTCCGTCTATTTAGCTCGTCCTGGAGGTACTGCTATGTTGATTGGAATGGGAAAGGGTCGTTGCATCATACCTACAGAATTGATTACAATGCAAGAGATCAATCTTCTTGGTACTTTCCGTTACTGTAACGCACATGCAAAAGCTATTGACTTGGTCAGTCAAAGCAAAATACCAACTGAAGGATTAGTAACTCATAAATATTCTCTCAAGAATGCAGTTGATGCTTTCGAAATGGCTAAAAGTGCTCAAAGAGGAGTTATCAAGGTCCAGATTGGAGATTTTTAAATCATGTATATTTTAATAAAATGTTATAAATGGAAGTTTTTTTGTACCTCTAATGGTACAGTTTTTATTTTTATTTTTATTCATCATCCTTCTGACAAAAAAGGATAATTCAACTATTCAAGGAAAGGAATTAATTATGGAACTTAAATAACATCTTACTTTATTCTGTGAAAATATTCCTTATTGGAATAATATGAATTGTATAACGTAACGCATTCAATTTAAAATAAATAAGCCCATTCCAAAATTAAAATATTTTTCAGATATTGGTAACAGCTAAGCATAAAGTGTACAAACGTGTAATAAATGTTTATAGAAAGTAACTTGGAAATGGGTGCAACCGTTTTTTTTTTTTCTTTTTTAAAAAAAAACGAAAACCTTTTTAAACAGTGAAAAGTTTTCAAAAACACATTTAATATTTTTCTTTTTCATTTTTTCATTTTTTCATTTTTTCATTAAAACACCAACTATGCAAAAAAACGCTTTATTATTATGCTCTCTTGCTATCATTGCTTTGGTTTTCCAAGCAGATGCTATCACACCCGTTAACAACATTGTTTGTGGTAGAGCAGTGTGTCCTTCTGGCTGGGTAAGCTCTGATGCCAGTGCAGCTCCTACCTGTCCATCAGATTGTCCCAACTCATGTACGATCATGGATGATGTTTGTTGTCCAGGTCGTAAGTATGGTGTATGTAGCTCAACAGATTCTACTGCTGCAGGTGGTACTACTACAGTAGCATCAGGAAGTGCAACACCTACTGCACCTGCTGCTACTGGTGGTGTGTCTATAACTTCAGGCCCAGTTAGCGCTACAGCTGTACTTTCTAGTACCGCTGCTGCTTCTTCTGCTATAAGCTCTGTAGCTTCTGTAGCTTCTGTAGCCTCTTCTGCTGCTTCTTCGGCCGCTTCCTCTGCTGTATCTGCAACTCCTGCTGCTAGTACTGGATCGTCGATTCACCCATCATATATGGTTGCTTTTGCCACTATTATGTTCTGTATTCTTAAATCTATGTAATTTTTTGTTTTGTTTTTTGAGATAATTGAAACATATTTTCTTTTATATTATGCCTCATATCTATGATAAAAGTTGCTTGAATTATTATATAGCACTTGTATATTTCTATATAAAATACATATAATATGATAAATAAAGCCTATTGGGAAAAGCATAAAAATATCCCTATTTCAGTGTAACTGTATGAAATCATTATATTTAGCATTTTCCTTTTCCTTTTCTTTTTCCTTTTTTTTTTAGTACTTGGGTTCAATAGTTATGTTCCATTACTTTGATTGATTTTTGAGAAAATAGTCGATTCGTTTTTTATATGTACTATTTTGTAAAAATAAATGAGTTAGAGACACTTTAGAATATCTTCCTCCCTTTTTTTACTTGCCTTTACATACTATAAAAATAAAAATAGTCCGTAGTTTCAAAGCTAGAAATTACTCTATCGCCGAAAAAGTTAATCTTGTTTCTGGTAACATGTAGATCACTTTTGTACTATTTATTTCAATTTATAGAAAAATAAAAAATAGTTATGAGAAAGTAGGGTGCTGAGAAAAAAAGTAGCAATTAAGTCATGACGAACACAGATATTATCAAATATAATTATTGAAGAGTCAGAATAGACATAGGTTTTTGTATAATATTGAGAAACTAGTCAGGGTACAAATGTTCAAAGTAGGTATCAAATACAAATTTGGCATAAGTACTCTTACGTCGTTTAGTTTGACTATGAAAGAGGACAGTGATAAATGACCATAAAGTTAAAGTTATTGTTTCTTGAGTACAAAACGCGAGATTTTATTTTTGGTTAGGAACAAAGCACAGAGTTTTACTGTAACTAGAGAGACTGGATTTGCATTCGCTGAAAAAGGCGTAAAGTTAAGGTAGTAAAGATTATTTTATAAACAAAGTAAGAATAAGAAGACATTGTAAAAGTAATAATAGTGAATCAATAACTGGCTATTTCATATCACCTTGATGTAAAATGCAAAAATAAATTACCAAAGCTATTAAACTAATCAAGTTTTTAAACGATTCGACATCTTCAACGTCCGTAAATATATCTCTATGAGGTAATATAAAAGCAGCATACTTCCTCTTGCTAACTCCAACGAATTGTAGATATTCTTGTCTTTTTTTTTAGGTTGCAGGTTTCTGAAATCAATGCTTCTTAGATCTTTAGGTTTTTTGATCTTTTGATCTCTTGAGGATGTTAAAAATTTTCTGCTTATTATTCATATTTTTAGTCTTTATTCTTAGAGACAATAAAACTGTAGCAACAAAACTACTCACATTTCTATTTTTATGCAGGTTCAAGGGACAAACCGTAGAGAACCTATTGCCTTGAAAGCTTTTCGATTTGAATCTATCGTATTTTTGGTGATGTTACGGAATAACCCGGTGTCCTTAACAAAATTAACATATTCAAGCAGAACATAAACCTTCCAGTAGTCGTTTGGTTCAGCATTTTTCCCGAGTAAAGTACCAAGGAATGCTTCGACCATGTTATTATCATATAGACCATGAAGACGCCCTGATACCAAGAATTAAAGCCTTTTGAAATAGATCTTTACCTCATACCACTGATTGTTATACTCTCTTCTCTACTTAATGAAGAGGAGATATTCAAGGCAGCCGAAAATCATGGTGCTGTCAACATAATCGTCGATGGTAGGTGCACTTCTGAGGTACGTGATGAGCATGTATGATTGCCAGAGCATCCAAATAAGCTTTTACAGATACCAGGTATCTACTCTGTCATTAAACACCCAGCCCCCAAGGAAAAGAGAAAAAAAGGCACAACCAAATTATTTAAACCTATTTGTAATACTTAGAGTATTTCCCTCACAGTATTAATTTGAAGAGGCAACTTCGGATTTTTTTTTTTTACAGCGGGTATCTACCTTATTTGTTTATTGGATCTTATATTATAACTCTTTGTAAATTAATAAATAAATAAATCATTAGTGTACATACATAATCATTCAAGTGGTAGTTACGGATAAGACTTGTAGCTTGAATTATAATTATTTTTTATTTTTTTTTTATTTTCTATCTGGAAAAAAAAATTCAAGAAGTAGTGTATGTATAAAATATAGAGAAGAGAAAGAAAGAAGGACAAAGGAACACAAGTTTTTTTTTGGATTTATATTTACTGAGAGCTCATTTCCTTTGCAAGTTCTTCAGCACGCTTCTGGACATCGTTGATATCACCCTGCATGTAGAAAGCGGATTCGGGCAAGTTATCGTGCTTACCGGCCAAAATTTCTTGGAAGGAGCGGATAGTATCTTGGAGCTTGACGAGACGACCTTCGTAACCAGTGAAGACCTGGGCGACAGCAAAAGGTTGA
>VCJD01003255.1:12423-22492 GCA_024140245.1 Backusella tuberculispora | reverse complement strand
AAAAAAAAAAAGACATAGTTTTTTATTATTATTTGTTTATCAATAATGACTATTTATTAGATTCTATTAATGTCAGGTCCTCCTGGTTTCGGTAAAACCACATTAGCTCATATCATTGCCAAACATGCTGGATATAATGTTACGGAACTCAATGCTAGGTAAAGAGGTGTAATAATTTTCTTTCTATAATAATGCTAACACACATATATATATGTATATATATTTAGTGATGATCGTACAGGTGAAGCAGTAAGATCTAAAATCAAAGCTGCCCTTGAAATGCAGGCCATTATACGAGATCCCGTATCAACCGATGGTAAACGTACAATGTCAATGGATCAAAAACCAAATATTTTGATTATTGATGAAATTGATGGTGCAAGTTCAAGTGGTGGAGCAGAGGTATAAGATATAAGACTATTACATTATTATCATTTACTGATGTTACATATATATAGAGTTTTATAAAACAATTGGTTGATTTGGCAACTGCAGATACTTCACCAGAGACAAAGAAGAAAGGTAAGAAAAGGTCGTATTTGTAAAATTCATGTTATATATATATCTTATTACATTTTTTGATAGGAAAATCAAAGCGTAAACCTCTTCTTCGACCTATCATTTGTATTTGTAATGACTTGTAAATATCTCCCTCTCTCTCTCTCTCTCTCTCTATCCATCTGCATAGTTTAATATATAATCTGCTAACATGTTTTTTTTTTAAAAAAAAAAAGGTATACACCTGTTCTTCGTCCTCTTCGTCAAGTTGCAAAGATTGTACAATTTAAAAAAATACCTACTATTTCTATCGCCAGACGACTTCAAGAGATTTGTGAGACTGAAGGACTTGAAAGTGATTTAAGAACTTTGAGTAATGTTTGTGAAGCAGCAGATGGTGATATTAGAAGTTGTCTCAATACTTTACAGGTTTGGTTTTTTTTTTGAAAAAAAAAACAATTGACTTAACTATATTTGTTTTAGTTTATTCGAAATAAAAGTAGTGTACTTTCAAGAGAAGTACTGGAAGATGCAGGTCTTGGACAAAAAGATATGGGTAAATCACTATTTACAGTATGGGAAGAGATCTTTAATAAACCAAATGCACGCCATAAAACATCTCTTAATAAGGACGATTTTGGTAAGTAATAAAATGAGGATAATCCACTTTTATTTTATTTTTTTGTAGCACAGATCCTACTCACACTTTGTTTATTTACCATTAGATGATCAAAATAAATACATGAAAAAACTTATAAACTCTATCAACATCAATGGAGAATTCGAACGTATACTACAAGGTTGTTTTGAAGCCTATCCACGTATGCGTTTCCATGACATTGCCTTTCAGAAATTTGTTGACATGTCTGAATGGTTACGTTTTTATGATGTAACCAATTCACGTGTAAATGAACATCAACAATATGAACTTTATAAATACTTGCCTCATTCTATTGTCAACTTTCATCGTTTCTTTGCTGGTACGACCTCACAAGATCATCGTGTTGAATATCCTAGAGCAGATTATGAGGCCTATGCTAAGAAGAAATCTTTTGAAAATTTGATGAATATCTTTTTGGAAGGTATTCATCCTTCAAAGAGAAGATTCTTGTCTGATGTTGATGTTGTAACTGAATTGGTACCTTTACTTATGGGTATCATTTCTCCTGAGTTGAGACCTGTAAGTAAAACTAGACTCTTTTTTTTTACATATTTACCTTTAAAATTAACACTATTTCTATCTATCTCTCTTATAGGTCAGTCAACAATTAATCAAACCAGCAGAAAAGGAAGCTCTTAATAAAGTAGTGGATACCATGATTGGTTATGGTTTATCGTTTATTCAAGAAAAGACAGAAGATGGTCAATTCACTTATAAACTTGAACCGTAAAGTATTTATGCTTGTTTTCCCTTTCTTTTTTCTTTCTAACAAAAAAATGACATAATATATATATATATATAGTCCAGTAGAACAATTCCTTGTTTTTGATTCAATGCCTCAAAAAAGTTTATTATCAAAACATTATGCAGTTCGACAATTGATATCTCGTGAGGTAAAAGCTTATTATAAATGTTTAAAACCATCCACTCTAGTTAACAAAATCCTCCCCTCTTAGATTGAATTGGAAATTATAAGACGTAAAGAAGAAGTATTAGAATCAAATCGACCCAAGAGAGAATTATTACCTCTATCAAAACCAGACATGTAATTACTTTTTTTTTTAGATATATTTAACATACAAAAGAAACTAACGTTTTGTTATTTATAGCATCATGAAAGATAAGCCAGTGCAGGAAAAGGTAACACAACGATGCGTGTAACAGAAAATGGAATGAATTTAATAACAGTTTTTTAAATATAAATATAGATACCTACCGATTTCTTTGGTAGACCAATTAGACCTAAAAAAGAAACACCATCATCAGAAAACCCAGCATCATCTAACTTGAAGAGAGCTGCAATGGAAGGTATATATATATATTTTTTACTTGAATATATTGAAAAAGAGAGTATATCGATGCAACTTTTTTATTAAAGACTACTATTATTATTTTCTAGTGGATTTACAAAAGCCAAATGTTATTTACAGATACCACGAAGGATTTTCTAATGCTGTTAAAAAGCCAATGACAGTCCAAATGTTTTTATAATTCTTTTCTCAACGCAAATAAACATACTGACATGCATTACAGACACTCCATTTCATCTCATTTTTTAAAGTACATTGAGGACATAACCATGTATCATCTTTTATCAATGGTTGTTGTTCATGTTTTTCTTTTTCTATAGGACGTTCTGTCAAACACATTGTACATACTAATACAATCGATCCATTAAAAAATGTACATGTTGTACAATTCCAACCATCTTTTTTTTGTTGTTCCTGGTTTTCTCCTTTTGCCTCATTTACGTCATTATTATCAGTCAAATCAATAAACAATTCCGGTTGTTGTTGTTTTACACGTTTACTTGATGATTCAGGTTGAGTCAAAGGTTTTCGTTTTGGCGTTGTTATTGGCGTTGGTATCGGTGTAGTATCACCTTCTTGTTGATTAGATTCATTTTCTTCTTCTTCTATGGTAATACCTCCACCACACCATACTTGGTCCCTCAATCTTCTTTCCGCAGCAATAGCAGCCATTTGTACAGGGAATAACAACGCTTTAGCTTGACCGCCTAGACGTATACCACCCTGAGGTAACATTATTTTATCAAGTTGTTTTCTTTTCTCTGCTGCAACTGCTGCGGCCTGATTAGACTTATAAAGTGGCACAGAGGAATTTGAACCGAGTCGTTGACCATTTGAATAAAATCCTTCGCCTGAATAACCAGAAGCCATCAATATCTCGGTTTCTTCTCGAAGTTCAGAAAGTAACTTGTAAAATATTTCATCATGAGGTCCTCTAACTATATGTGCCAACCTTATATATATGATTTTTTTAATAAGTATATATTAAAAGAAAAAGGAACTTATTTATCTTACTCGTGCAATAGTGTTCCTAATATATCATTGTATTCTAAAAACATATTATCGTCATAATGAGGTCTTAATCGTAAATTGATCTTGTAACCTTGATTGACATTGGTACCTTTTTTATCATAAAAGAGTTAATTTCAAGTGAACTCTCTTCCGTAGTAAAAAAATAATTTACCTAATAAATTTGGGTTGTTTGGAAAGAATTCACATAAATAACGAACTGACCAGTTTCGTTTATTTAATATTGGTTTTACTTGGGAAACAAGTTTTTTCAATATTTTTAATGCTTCTTCTGAGTTTTTTTTTCTTTTTAATACTTTATATTCTTCTACAACTTCTTTTTTCTTTTGGAACATAGATAGAGAGAGAGATTAAAAAATTTAAAAAAAAAAATAGAAAGATAAAAAAAAAAAGAAAAAGAAAACAATGACAATGAAACAGGCGCCGATTCAAAAATGCGGAGTGTTTTTTTTTTCTCTTGTCTCTTTCAAAATGATATAAAGCTGACCTCGCTTTTTGTTGTACTTCCTTTTTCTCTTTTTCTTATTATAATAGTTTTTTTTTTTTTGTTGTTGTTTTTTTCTCTTTCTTTACCTTTCTTTGTTTTTCTTTTCGTATATTAAAAAAAAAGCATATAAAAGTAAAAGAACAAAAAAAAAAATGGATCGTCCCGAAATATCCTTAAGCAGTGAATCACCAAGTTCACCTCGAGATATTGCCGGCGCGTCGCATATAATAGAAGAAGAAATACCTTCACGTTCATACTATTCATCACATGTTCATGTCGAACCAGGTAAAAGGAAAAAAACATATATTGTTCTTTACATAATTCGTTTACTGTGTATATATAGTAAATCAAAACAAACTAATTTATATACATTTAATATATATACAGGAAATGCACATTATTCTGCTTCAATTGAATCAATCCGAGCACATTCATTAGCATTAGGAGACATGTATTTAAACGAAACCAATATATCTTCTTCTCACGAAGAAGCCCAAAAGAATTTAAATAATCTTGTCAGTAATAATCTCGTGTCACCATCTAAACAACAAGAACAAGATAACAGTAGTAACTCGCAATCTATTTTATCTCATCTTTTAAAACAAGATGATGATACCCATAAACGAATAGTAGAACAAGAGGAAAGACAACCCTTGTTACATAGTAATTCTATCAAGAAACCGTTTTTTTATCATACCACTGGAGAAGAAGAAATTAATCATCCGAACGATTTGGAGAATGGATCAGGTATCATTCCTACATATCATCGTCATCGAAGAGTATATTCAACTTCATCGGTTAATTCGATACGAAAGAATAATTTGTCGACTTTTTATTACGATATAAAAACTACTTTACATGATCCAAAACTCATGGTGAAATGTTTGGTTCAACCCATCTCCTATATACCTGCTGTTATTCTCGGTTTGTTGCTTAATTTGTTGGATGCGATCTCTTATGGTATGATTACTTTCCCTTTGAATAATCCAATCTTTGCTGCTTTTGGTCCGGATGGTATATCCATGTTCTTTGTGAGGTAAAGTGAAAGAACAATGAAAAAAAAAAGGGTGGGTGTGGGTGGGTGGGTGATGAAATAACGTCATATATACTAACATCTCCCTGTTCTTGTTTTTTTTTGTTTTATCATTTTCTTTTTCTAAAAAAAAAAAGTTGTATTATCGCTCAATTGGTTTATTCTTGTGGTGGCAGTGCATTTGATGGCGGAAATGGAAGGTAAGAAAAAAAAAAGTCTTATCTTTTTGTGTGTGATTTTTCCTTTTTGGTCATTAAAACGTGACATTTTTTAATATGGTTTGCAGCATGATGATTGAAGGTAAACAAGTATAACAAAGAAAGGAAAGAGAGGATGAAAAGAAGTTTATAACAGGTTTTTTTTTTTCATTATATGTATATAAAAAAAAATAGTTGTTCCATTTTTACATATAATGTAAGTTTTTCTTTTTATCACTTGATACAATCAAGATCATAACCATTGATAAAAAAAAAATGATTGATAGAGCCGAAAAAATATGTCAAGTTGTCGGTTCAGATAAATCAGAAATCGTAATATCATCGACAGTTGTGGCGTTTGCAATCAGTAGCATCATGACGGGACTCGCGTTTTTCCTACTAGGTGCACTCCGTCTGGGATCCTTGATTGGTTTCTTTCCTCGACACATCCTAGTCGGTACCATTGGCGGTGTAGGATGGTTCCTTGTGGCGACGGGTATCGAAGTATCCGCCAGATTAGAAGAGGATCTAGCCTATAACATCCCAATGTTTAAGAAATTATTTATGGATTTCCATGTGTTTTCTCTCTGGTTCTCTGCCTTTGCCATGGCCATCTTACTCCGAACGATCCAACATAGATTTACTTCCCCTTTGGTGGTCCCAGCCTTCTTTATGATTTTACCAATTGCTTTTTATATCGTGGTGTTTGTGTTTGGTTTTAGTGTGATGGATGTACGTGACGCTGGTTGGATCTTCTCTTTAGTGGAAAGTGACACACCGTTTTGGCACTTTTATACGTATTTTAACTTTAAATTGGTTGATTGGCGTGCGGTTGCAGAAACAATCCCAGCAATGCTCGCTTTGACCTTTTTTGGTAAGTTACAATTCAACATACAAGAAAGATTTTTTGTTTTTTTATTTATATTATATATAGGTCTTTTACATGTGCCTATTAATGTACCTGCTTTGGGTGTATCAACAAACAAGGATAATATTGATGTAAATAGAGAATTAGTCGCTCATGGTATATCAAATGCTGTGTCAGGTTTATTTGGTGCCGTTCAAAGTAAGATCTTCCTTTAAAATCTTTTCAAAAAAAAAATCACATATTCAAATAATATATATATATTATCATTATAGATTATTTGGTATATACAAATTCATTATTATTTATTCGAACTGGTGGAGATAGTAGAGTAGCAGGTGTGATGCTTGCGATTGCAACCGCAATTCTTTGGATGGTTGGACCCTGGATTGTCGGCTATATACCAGTAATGGTCGTTGGTAGTTTAATCTTCCATCTCGGACTAGATTTATTAAAGGAAGCATTGATTGATACATGGAAGTCAGTTCATTATCTGGAATATATCACCATCTGTGTCATTATCGTATGTATGGCATTGGTTGGTTTTGTTGAGGGTATCTTTGTAGGTATTGTCATGGCGTGTATCTTCTTTGTCGTACAGAATTCACGTAAAGGTGAAGCCATTCGTGCTACCTATACCGGTCAATACATGCGCTCCACCGTACGTAGACTTTATCGACAGGAACATTTCTTGAATCGTGTTGGGGGTCAGATTCAGGTGGTCAAATTGCAGGGTTATCTCTTCTTTGGCACAATCAATCAGGTCGAACGCACTATTCGTGAGATGTTGGATGAACGTGAATGGGATAAACACCCAATTCGATTCCTTATATTGGATCTACAGTTGGTACAGGGTCTTGATTTTAGTGCCGCTGAAGCATTTGTTCGTATTCGTCGTTTGTTACTTGCACGTCAGGTCTATATGATTGTATGTAATGTCACACGTGGTTCTGATGAAGAAAAGGCCTTGATAAAAGCTGGTATCTGGGTAAACAATTCGGATGATGAACCGGAAGATATTAAATGCTTTCAGTATGCTAACGAAGCAATTGAATGGTGTGAAAATGTGTTGTTACAATCTTATTTTGAAAAAAAGGCAAAATATATTCAAGGTATATTTATTATTAGTGATAGTGGTAGATAGAGGGGAAGGGGAATAATATGGATGATGATGATGATATTTATTTGTATATATGTTAATAGGTCCATTGGCTACACCAGCCACATCAGTTCCCCGAATCAATAAAAGTGACCCATATTCTAATCAAGTGACTCCTGTTGGATCTCCCCGTCATGCAATGTTAAACCAAGCCATTCATCAAGTCTTTACTGGTAAGATTACAAATAAGGAAAAAAAAAGATGGAGAGAAATAATTAACCTCACACCTCTATATATATATATATATTCATGCACTAAAATTAGAAACGAATATACCCACTATTCATTCTAATATGGCACAGCCCGCACTTATATTGATCCAGACATTTGCCGATATCGGACATGGCGAACTACCGGTAGATTTTTTCCACCGGCTTGGTGTCTATTTTACCAGAACAGAATGTAAAAAAGGAAGTATAATATATCGAGAAGGAGAACCATGTGATTATCTTTTGATTCTAGAGCAAGGATCACTTCGAAGCCTTATGTTTATCATGAATCAACAAATGACGGTAGAGACGATCCTACCCGGTACTGTTGCTGGTGAATTGGGTATGTTCCTTTCGAGTCCTATAAGAACACGTTCGTTACTGGCTGAACAGGATTCCGTTTATTGGAAATTGACTCGCCAATCGTTTGATCGTATGTGTATTGAAGATCCACAAATGGCAAATCAATTCATGCTATTGACTCTTTACTTCTCTTCCGAACGATTGGATACAATGACACGTCATGCATTTCATTTATAATTAAGTAGAAAGAAAGAAAAATTAAAAAATGCATACCATTTTTTTTTCTTTCGTTTTTTTTTTGCCTTTCCTTTCCTTTCCTTTCCTTTCCTTTCTTATTTATGTATATCAATAAAAATAAAAAGAAAGAAAAAGTATAAAGGAAGAAAAAAAGAAACAAAAACATGTTGTTATTTTATTTTATTTTATTTTATTTAATAATAATAATAAAAAAGCTATTTTACAACCACTTCGTGTTTCAAAAAGATGAAAAATGGTTCTATTAAAAATTATTTCTTTTTCTTTTTTTTTTTTAATATAAAATATATAATATATAAATATTTAAAAGCTTCTGCTCCCAGAAAAATGAAGCCATCGACTACTACTATTATTTAATCGACTTTTTTGGAGTACATTTCTTGCTAATCTCACATCATTTACTGATAAATCATCACAAGAATAAGTTGCTTGTGGAAATGAAAGTGAACTAGAATGATTTAATTCCTGTTCTGGATCACTATAACCTATTGTCTAAAAAAAGAAAAAAGATAATAATAAATAATCATCTCTCTTTCACCCTCCCCCTCCCTTTTTTTTTTTTATTTAAGGTTTATTATTATTATTATTACCTCTGACCTACTTGTTTCTGGTTCCAACATGATTTGCTGATAAGAAGTTGCACCTTGCATAGTAGTAGATGATCGACGACTATCCCTGGTATCTATATGAATCGATCTTCTTGAATTTTCAAATGGATGACGTTGATAATTTGCTTCTGGTGAATCTGGATAAGCATCTGTATCTTGATGAAAACGCCATAATATAGGCTGAGGTGCAATAGGTGCATTTAGTCTACTCTCTGTCTTTCTTCTTTCCCACATATCCAATTCATCTACTCCACGTCTACGATCAGGATCAAGCCAAATATCAGATCTCGGTACGAGTGTCAATGAGGATGAATCGATGGGGACAAATGTAGAAGAAATCGGTATATTCAAATTATCAATTTGATCAGATTGGTGAGAGTGGGTAATGATTGGAAGAGACATATGACGAGGTGGTGGAGGTCGATTATCATTGTTTTGGTTACTACTATCAGACATTGTTGTTGAAAAGAAACTCGGTATTAATCTAATTAGCCAGGAGGGAGCAATTGACGGTTTGCGTGATGGCGTTTGATTATTTTCATTCATACGATGGATATCCGATTTTTCATAACGTATCGGCTCAACTTGTTGCTGTTGATAAGGAGGATCATCGGGCTCACCTGCTGTTAGCCATTGTGATAACTTGCGTGATAGTCCTGGTGTTGTTGAACTTTTTTTTTTTTGGAACGTAGGTGTGCATTGAATCGTTCTTGTCTCTTCAGCCTCGTTGTAATAATTTTCATCTTGCTGTTGTTGTTGTTGTTGTTGACGCCGTCTTCCTGTACGATAAAATCGGTATCCAAGAAATACAAGACATGCTAATACTGACAAGACACCAAAGATGGCAAATGCTATAATGACAGGTAAAAATTGATGTACTCTGTGCTCCAATGCGTAATCTGATGTGCTTTGTCCTACACTGTCTAAATTGGGTTTATTACTCTCATAAGATGATGGTAAGATTGTGGTTAGAACAGTATCAGTATAAGTAATGGTAGTTGGTAAGTGATATAAAGGTGATTTGGTATTAATCGCTATTGTTGTTGGAATAGTTTGACTTGATTTAAAGGTAGAGTTGATTCCACTAATTAGTTGACTTGGTTTCTCTGCCATCACAAAATCAAACAAGAAAAAAAAAATTAAGAAGCAACAAAAATAGAAATAATAAAAATTACAGCTATACTCCCTCACTTAATGTGTATTACTTAAATTAAAGAAGAAAATAAGAAAAAGAAAAATAAGAAAAAAGAGAGAGCGAGCAAAAATAAATAAATAAATAAAAAGGATTGAAGAATGAATAAAGTATCAGGATTTTACACTGGACTATATACTGAAAAGAATTCAAGTTGAAATTATGCCTGGGTTGTTGAAAAATTCAGCTTTACTGGTTCACGTGGATCTTTTTATATTTTATTGTCTTTATTTTTTTAAAAAAACGTTAATCTTTCTTTGACT
>VCJD01003254.1:20823-32057 GCA_024140245.1 Backusella tuberculispora | reverse complement strand
CTTTTTTAAAAAAAAAAAAAAAAAAAGATTTGGTTTCTTTTCTTTTCTTTTCCACATTTATTATTATTTGTTTTTTATTTAAAAATATAATCGCGAACAAAAAGCGTATGTGAATGTGTTTATAGTTTTTTTAAAGAAAAAGAAAAAAAAGTGCATTATTGTGATTCATTGTATCCGAAGCTAATTTTTTCGGTATATTCTGTTATCAACTCAATTTTATTTTGACAGTCAACAAGTGTTAAGGCCATACCTGCACCTCCCCTTTAACCCCACCCTTATCTTACTTCTAAAAAGTTCTCCCTTTACATATATATTTATATACTAATACACAAATATATAAATATATAAAATTGTACAAGGTATACCATATCTCTCCTATTTCCTTCTTTTTGTTCTCAATTCTAACATATTTTCAGCAAGAATTCCAAGTTACACGCATTCTTTTTTCTCTTACACCTGTATACATATTTACCTATATATTCATCTATATACGCACACAAGCAAGCACACACATAAAAAATACATTGGAATTTATGAATTTGAGCAATGACAATTAACTCACCAAGTGCAAGTAGTAGTATTACTTCTACAACTCAATCTATGTCAGCTGTGCAAGTTGGTAAGATTATTTTTATAGATCACTATAATTAAATAAATAATATTTGGAAACTTTAATTAATTTATTCATCATAATTATTATACCTTTTTAAACAAAATAATATAAATATAACAAATCTGCATGTACAGCACTTCGAATACGACCTTTGACACAGACAGATAAAGCTCAACCTAGATTTTCCCAATGTACTGACTCTGATGTATTAAAAACGTTTGAAAACACTGTTGCAATTATTCCACACCAAAAATCATTTCAGTTTGATTATGTATTTGATTATACCAGTTCCCAAGAACAAGTATTTACAACTGTCGTTACAAACCTTTTAGATCGCTTTATTGATGGTAATTCAGGCTCTTTTTTTATTCTTTCTTTCTTTCTTTCTTTCTTTCTTTCTTTATAAATTAGCTTTTTGTTCATTGCATTAAACTATAAAACATAAATAATGTTTGCTTAATTTAGGATACAATGTCACGATTTTAGCATATGTAACTACAGATATATATAACAGCACTAAAAGTAACTTAATTAACTTCAATATGTATGTAAATACTTTGCTTTGCTTTTTTTTTTTAGGGTCAAACATCATCTGGTAAAACTTATACAATGGGTACAGCTGTTAATGATGATATAAACGATGATCCAGAACAGGAAGGTAAGTGTATCTAAATAAATAAATACACCAAAAAAAAAGATAGAGTTTACAAAAATAGCAAAAAGGGAAAAAAAAAGAAAAAAAAAGAAAAAAAAATTAATGAATAATAATAATTCTCACAGGAATAATTCCTCGCGCAATGACCAAATTATTTCAGCGAATATTTGAAATGAAAAAAGAAGCATTACATCCTAAAGCGTCTACCACAATAGCACCTCGTGCTAGTACAGCATCGTCTGGTCTTCGTTTGCCTACAATGTCCACTTCTTCTGTTAAACTTAGACCTGTATCAATGATAGTACCCCCTCGACGAGGATCAAATGGTAGTACCTCAACGATGGCAAATCCATCTGTTACTGCAATTCCTTTGGATAAAGCCCCGCGTTACACCGTTTATGTGTCTTTTGTGGAAATCTATAACGAAGAATTAATTGATTTATTAAACCCAGCTCCTCCCGGTCAGCGACCAGCGATTACTATTAGAGAAGATAGTAAAGGTCATATCATTTGGACTGGTTTAAAGGAGTTACAAGTTGGGCGTACTGAAGATATTCTTAGGTAATGATGCAATGCATTGCATACAGAAAAAAAAAGAGAGAGAGAGAGAGAGAAAGAAAAATAATAGTGAAAAAAAAAAGAAAAAAAAGAAAAAAGATAGAAAAAACTTTTACAAGTAACTGATCTAACCCTTTCTATTTTAATCTTCCTCTATTTATGTATATTAAGATATTTACAAATGGGCTCAGAAAATCGAGCAACTGGATCCACAGACATGAATGCCAAATCATCAAGGTCACACGCAATTTTCTCAGTCATACTAAAACAGGAAAAATGGGTATCTCACTCCAAAAGAGATATAAATCCGCCAAAATCGACATTAAACCATAAAAATAGCACACTTAATGTAAAAGCAATGGTTGGCCAGATGGAAAAGCAGGCACGACTTTTACCCGAAGAGGAACCAGGGGAATGGATGGTTACAAATTCAAAATTCCATTTCGTGGATCTTGCTGGGTCCGAAAGATTAAAAAGGACAGCAGCAAAGGGTAATAGACGAAAAGAAGGAATCAGTATCAATGCCGGTCTGCTAGCACTAGGAAACGTAATTTCTGCCCTATCTGAACCACATAAAAAATCAACCTACATACCCTATAGAGATTCAAAGCTAACTCGCTTATTGCAGGATTCACTTGGTGGTAACTCTACCACATTGATGATTGCATGCGTTAGCCCTGCAGAAGTAAATTTGACAGAAACAGCAAACACTATCAAATATGCCTTTAGAGCACGCAGTATTCGAAATAAGGTCGAACGCAACGAAACAGAAGAATGGATGACAATAGACAATATTGATCAGCTTCGACAAATTATACAAAAATTAAAAGCTGAGGTGCGAACATTACGAGGAGTTTATCAAAGATACACGCCGTCACCCATGTCATGTGTCTCTCCTCAACCACATCCATCTTTTTCCAGCCGCATTATGTCGCCATCTACCTCCCTTTCAGATACTGACCCTCACCTTACATTGTCTGCATCTCTATCTGCGTCAACGAATATCACTGTGCCAGATAATGGCGAAAATATACATTCGCCAATTGAAACAGACGAAATAGTCAGTGACTTGCAGCGTCAAATCGAAGAACTACAAAGTGAGGTTGCTGTAACAAGAGAACGGAATGCCTTGGTTGAAAAAGAATTGCAGGATACCAAAAATAGTAACCAGTCTGGTATGGTAAGAGTAATCCGTCATGACGATGCTCCTCTAGAAGCAAAGAATGAAAAAGAAAAAAACGAAGAAGAATCCAAAGATCTGGTAGAGCCTGCTATTGAGGAATACAAAAATACTGTTTCCGCGCTTGAGGAACAACTCGTATCCGTTAAAAATGCTCTGACCATTTCTGAGGAAATGCTTTCTACTCAGCAAGTAAAAATCACTGGATATGAAACAGCACGTACTACAGAACTTGAAAATCTAAATGAATTAAAATCACGTTTAGAACTGGCGATCCAACGTGAACAAAAGTCTGAAAGTTATTGTATGGAGTTAGAGTCACAGTTCGAAACGTCTGTGCGTAAAGGTGAAAGAGATCAACAAGTACTTTCTGAACTTCACGAAAAGATACTCAAATTTAAAGAAATGGATCAGCACACCGAGCAATATATTAATGATCTTGAAATGCGTCTATCAGAATCAGAATTCCAGCAAGAGATGCTTCAAAATAAATTAAACGCATTGTCAGAAGACAACTACAAGTCTGAAAGTGATGATGATCGTTTTGTCAAAAATTCAAGCGAGGAGAAGTCTGTAACTCCTGAAAAACAGGAGTTAATTGAGGAGCTCAGTATTTGTCGTTCAAAGTGTGAAGAACTGACTAGGGAGATATTACTCCTGAAAGAACAACTATACCAGCAGCAGGATAAATTAGAAAACAGCACTCAAGAACCAATCAAAATAGAGACTGTCGACAAATCAATTCAATCCGAACTCATTATAAACAAACATGAATCACAAGTTGATGACTTGATAGCACAAATTGAATTAAAAAATCAAGAAGTTGAAGGATTGAATTTACGCCTGGAAGAGGTCGAAGCAACAATCCATGAATTACGAGAATTATGCGAATCACAAGTGAACCAAATCAACAAGCTAGAAAAACAAATAGTCCATTCAAAGGAGCAGTACTTGATCTGCCAAGTCGAACTTGAAGATGAACGCTTAAAAAATCAGAAATTAGAAAATACCATTACCGAACTTAACGAATTTAAGAAATATCACTCAAAGGAAATCGACGATGCTCATAATAAGCTAAAAGATCTTCAAAAGCATATGTGGGAGCAAGAACAGAGTACTCAAATTACTTTGAGTATTCGTCTGGAGGAATTGGAAAAATGTAAAGCTGACATGAACGCTCTTCAACAGGTGGAAGAAAAGCAAGATGCTATTATAAATGGTTTAGAGACAAAAATAGGAGAGATGGGTCGTCTAGCAAAGAGCCTCCGCGATCAACTCGATGAACGTAACAACGAAATCAAGCGCCTCGAATCGGATAACAACGAAAATACGAAGAGTGTGTTAGCAATGAAAAATGAGTTATCAAACGTTCTTCGAGATGTAGACGGTATGAGCAACGAAAAGAAGAAACTAGAAAAAGTAATGCTAGTAATGGAAGGATCTCTCAGATTACAAGAGGTGAAATCTGAAAAGACTAGAGAGACGCTAGAGGATATAAAGTATCATTATAAAGTACGTGAAGAAGAAATCGAGGAGAAAAGACGAACTGTTAGTATTTTATCAGCAGAAAAAGAAGAGCTATCTCAATCTTTACAAAAAATCAGCTATCGTGCATCTCAGGGTGATGAAATGGTGAAAAGTCTTGTAACAGAGCTTAACAAGGCAAAATCGTCACTTGAAGAACAACTAGAAATTGTCAAAACATTAGAAGAGGAGAAAATCCAGGCTGTTGTTGATATTCAGAGAAATCAAGCATTGGAATCGCGAATTCAAGAATTAGAAGATGAGCTTGACAAAGAAAAGAGCATAAATATGGAACAGCAGACGAAATTAGATCAACTTAGAGAAGAGGTAAAAATTACAAAATCCGAGAATGAAAAAACTATAGATCAGAGCGAAGAGACAGAAAACAACAATATAGAAAAATCGGAACAGACAAGGGGTGCCGAAGTAGAGAATATAGGAAGTGAAGTGAAAGATTTGACTAGAGAAGCACAAATTTGGAAAGCACGTTATGAAGCAGCTACTGAGAAGTTATATAACATACAAATCAAGGCCAATACCGAAAAACTTCGATCCAAGAATTCTGACTCATCATTGACAAAAAAATCATCATCTATTCATGATTTTATTATTGACGAAGATAAATTGGTTGAGGAGTATCATATGGAAAATGGAGATGACTTTTATAACGATACTATAGCTAGTGACTCCGACTTTATATCAGAAGAGGAGGAAGATATTCTAAATCAAATGCCTGATGTACCAAGCTCAGCAATTAGAAATTCTCAACAGCACCTAGTTGAAACTATTTTGAAATTACAGGAGGATAATTCACAACTAGCTAAGCAGAATACAGATCTGGAATCAGAGCTTTCTTTACAACGCAGCCAGCTTACACTTGAAACTAAGAATTTGGAATTAGAACTGCTAAGATTAGCTGCTGCTAATGATCGACTTGAGAAGGAACTTGAACAGGCGATACCCAGAAATAATAATAATGGAACAACAGTTTCACAAACAAATAACAGAGAACCAATACAGTTCACTTCACCTCCTCAATCTCCCCGAGCAACTTCACCCTTGATGGTTTCGAGTAACAGCTTTGGTATGAGCAACATTGTTCAATATAAACCACATAGAGAGTCTGTAAATTCGAATATTGTCAAACTTTCCAAGTCTGGATCATACCGCTCTGTAACTAACGTATTTCCAGATTATGATGGAAACATGTTAGAAGAAGAATCATCAAAGAGATTCTCCACCTTGTCGATGAGATCAGACTTCTCAGGTTCACAACTTTCATCTTCAGTACGAAATAGCCGAAATAACATCGATTCGTCAAGCCTTCCACCTCCAACCGCTCCACCTTCAAACCCTCTTCCACCAATACCAACACCGCTACCTCCTCCTCCGGGATCTCCTACTACTCAAATGCCTAGACATAATAGTATTACAAATGCAACAGCTATCCAGGCATCCTACTCATTTAATACTATCCCTAGACAACGCCATGATTCTATAGCTTCAGCAACATTCAGTGAAGCTATGAATGGCACCAATCTTAATAATCTCACAACAGAAAAATACGAAAAACTAATCCGATCTTTGCAACGAAACATGCAGTTTGCAGAGAATGATGTCAGAGCACACCAAGAGGTTATCAGTAAACTAGAGTCTCAGCTTTCAAGATCGGAATCTTCCGTGCGAGATGTAAAGAAACAACTAGATATATTGACTAAAGAGAAAATGACATACAATCTTGAACTTCAAAATCTACGAACACAAGTCACTCAAGTTCAGGATCGGCATAAAGTAGTTTCTGAAAAGTCTGTTGTCGAACGAAAAAAAATGGAAGAAGAGTTACAGAACCAGATGTTACTGAAAGAAAAGGCAGAGAAGGCTCGCCGAATTTTGGAAAATCGCATGGAAGAGCTTATGAGCAAAAAGAGCAAATTCATGTGTTTTTAATCTTACTTATATATTATAATAAAAATTGTACAGTCTTAATATCACGAACTATAAACTTTATCTTTCTTTTTCTTGGCTTTTCTTTTTTCTTTTTTAGATATTCAATGCACATTGTAATAAGACAGATTGAATCAAATGAGAAAAGAAGCACATTTTTCTTTTATTCTTTCGAGTTGCTTTAAAAGGAAAATAAGAAACTGGCAAAACGATGACTTGGTTGATAAGCACCATGAATAATAAACAAATAAAAAAAGTTCCGAAGTGTGGCTTATTAATCCAAATAAAATGATATTATTTTCGTTTAGTTTCTTTCTACTAAACTGATGTTAAAAAGAAGAGTGCATACAATTGGCGTAAGGTAAGTTGAAATTAATTTTAATTGCTACTCATTCATAAAATAACAACTTTTATTGCTATTTTTAGTGGACCTTCTTGTTCTGGTAAAACAGTAAGAGATAACGTTGTAAAAAGCTTGGGAAGACGCTAATGACGTCAAATTTATTATAAATGACATGAAAAGACCTTGTCAATCATCTTGAAAAAGATGTTAAAAAATGTTATTGTCATATCACAAGATAAATATTTTAAGGTAAATAACTAAAATGGAATAAAATACAAGAGTACAGGAATATATTAGTAATAACCCATCAAAAATAAGCCAGATGATCAAATACCATTAGACGAAAGCACTGGTTTAGCAAACTGGGACTGTCCAGATGCTATTGATTTTGATGCACTCAACCAAGATATCAAATATATAAGAGACCAAGTAGAACACGATGCACCATTAGAGATATTTTCAAAGATAAAATACAATGGATTGATTGAGATTACACAAGAGCAATTGGATATTCTATGTGAAAAAATACACCCACTAGACAACGACATATTTATTATTATAGAAGGATTCATGTTATTTTGGGACAAGACAACTTGCGCACTTTTAGATTATAAGTTTTTTGTAACTGCATCAAAGAAAGTTCTAGAAAAGAGAAGATCAAGTAGAAAAGGCTACGAAACAAAGCAAGGTAAAGTAGAGTAGATTATATTAGTGTATAAAAACTAATACACTGATACATTGATAAATAGGGTTTTGGGTTGATCCACCAAATTACTATAATACAATTGTTTGGCCACAATTTATAAAATGGAATGGTGATTTATTAGACAAAGATAAAAGAGATCCAACTATTAAAGTATTCGAAACAGATTTACATTCTATAAACCAAGTTGCTACTATGGCCACTGATTTTTTATTATTAGATAGAGATTATAATTAAAAAAATTATTATTATATATTATTGTTCCTCTAATTCATCAGATTCATTTAATTCCTCATCTTTTTTGGCTTGTAAAAATGCTGCTCCTTCTTGTGCTGCGATTTCATTACGTAATTCCTTTAGATGATTCTCTCTTTCTTCTTTAGTTAACTCTTCTACTTCTTCATCATCATCGTCATCATCTCCAATTTCAAAAGAAGAAGAAAGTGGATCTTCTTCTTGCTCTTCTTCTCCTTGTACAGCGCCATGATCATGACCAACCATTTCTTCTTCTTCTTCTTCTTCTTCTTCTTCTTCTCCTTCTTTTTTTGTCTTGTTATTGACTGTGTTATCCAAAGGTTGTTTTAAAATAGCACTATCCAACGAAATTTCGGAAGAAGTAGGTGATACCAAGGTAGATCTTATATTTTTACCTCGGGTTACTGCTGCAAGTCGTTCCTGAAGTGTCAATCGAGCAGTTGTATGTGCAGTTGTATAAGAAGTTGGTGTACTTGTAAGAGGTTGATGGATGGCAGCTGCTTCTTTACTGGTGGATGCGTTCTTGGTACATGCATTAACTATTCCTTTGTATAATTCTGCCATAGATCTATCTTGTGCCTATTAGTATGCATATATTAGTAAGGGTGTATATATTCTTTTGTGTATTTATTTATAATACTTACAGGTATATTGATATCAAGGAAGCATAAGGTGGAATTTTTTTGGATGGCTGAAGAGATAGCAAGTAAACCGGCTGCATCGATTTTAGTATTATTAGAGATGTCAAGACGAACCAGCGACTTGTTTTCTGGAAGACAGTCCCCAAAGTATGATAAAACTAAATAATAATAAACAACAGCGATAAGTCTTTTTTTTTTCTGAGAGTGAAGGAAGATAATGTCTTTATATGTATATATTTACCTTGGTTATTCAAACCAATATCTGATAAGACTAAACTTTTCAAATATTGATTCACTCGTAATGCCTTTGCTATTGAGCTCATCTAAACATATAATAATAATAATAATAATAAATGAGATTAATAATTCACTTAAAGTATGTAATAAATATACACCTACACCATCGAGAATAGGAGCGCAAAGAGGATTACTACTGATATCCAATCTTTCCAAACGTTGATTATATTTCTGTATTATAAAAATTAAGACTACATATTCCAAATATATTACAATTATGTATATGGATATATCCTACCAATGCTTCTGCAATCAAAAGACAGCCTTTAGCATCTATTTTGCACTCCTGCATCGTCAACTGTCTCAGATTCTGATTTCTTCTTAAAGCTTGTGTAATATACTGAATACCCTGACCCAGTTCATTTCCACTCAAATCAAGACGTTCCAATCGAAATAATTGATTGTTACTATCATAATCACGCAACATGACACCAACAGAGAGTGCAGCTTGGTTCATGATATAATTATTGCGTAGTGAGATATACTTTAGTGATTTTGATCGTTTGGCACCTGATACAATAATTTCGAGGTGTGCTGCACGTAACGAGCATCCATCCATCACAAGCTGGTTTAAACCAGAAATATTCGAGTCCAGTGCAGATGCAATGTACTGGATACTTTTTTTGTCAGGCTGAGTGAATGATATATTGAGTGCTGAAAGCGTAGAGGACTTTTTTTATACATATAAAGTGTGGCAAAACAAATACTGTTAACCTTATTTAATATTGTGTATATATATAAATAACTTACTGCTTTGATATAAATAGCTATATATTTAAAACCATTTGATTTAAGCTTCGGATTGTTTGCCAAGCTTAAACTAGTTATTTTGTCATTGAGTAAGAGACTATGCAAGAGTACTTTTGCTGCCTATTTTAAGTAGAGTATTGTTAATAAACACCCCTCCTTTTTTTTTATGCATGTTATGATTGCTATTTACATTATCTTCTAATTGACAATTATCCAATACAAGTTCTTTAATACCAAATCCAATCGATAACGTATCTACTAAAGGACCCATTTTTACCCGATCAATGGCTTGGTTTGTCAGATTAAGCCTTATTAAACAGTTGGCATGTGGGTCACGCTACAATAATAATAACAAGAATAATGTTACTATATACTATTTACTATAAGTAAAAAAATAATTACTTTTAAAATGGACACAAAAAGTTCTATTGGTGCTTCTTGTATGTTTCTACAAGCAGTTTGGTAAACAGACAGTAATTGGCCTAATGTCTGAATGTTAATGTCATCTTGTTCCATGACCTTTTTATTGCTTTGAATAATATCTTGCTTATTAAATTTGAATTCCATGGTCAGCTGAGCAACAGGAAAGTGAGCTCTTTTCAATTCTTTTGGTGATAATTCATCTTTTTCTTCTACTACTATTTCTTCTTCTTTATCTTCTCCTCTTTGTTGTTGTTGCGACTGTTGTTGTTTTGTTACTTTATTAAAAAACAAACGAGGCTGTGTTGCTGTTTCTGATAAATTAAATTTGGATAACCATGAATTGTTTCGGGTTAAAGTATTTTGTTTTAAAATACTCTTTTTCGTATCTACCAAAGAAGACATTATTATTAACTTAAAAAGAAAAAGGAAAAAGGAAAAAGGAAAAGGAAAAAAGGCTTAAAAAACAATAAACCCTCGTGCTTTAACAACATTACATTTAACAAAAAGGTGCCACACAGACACGTGTTTTTTCCTACTTTTTAAGTTGATTGCTGGTGATGATAAGACGAATGAGATTGTATTTACTTTATTTTTTATTTACAAATAATAATAGTTGCATATAACGAATACATATATATAAGCGCTTATGTGTGTGTTATATGTTTTCTTCTGGAATATACTTTATATATATTGATTTAGTTTCCAGAAGAACCAGCAGAACCACCTGTGCTTGAGCTACCTGACAAGGCATTATATACACCTTGGACAGTGCCTTGAACTTGATTACTCACGCTTTGGGCAAATTCTGTAACATTGTTAATTATACCTTTGCTTTGGCCAGCTGCATTTTGTGTTTGTCCTTCAGCCTTGAGTTCATTATCACCAACGACATCGCCAATGTTTTCCTTGGCTGAGCCAATAGTCTTGTCATAGTGTTCACTTACTTTATCAGAAATGTCTGGCATTATTAATTGATATTCTTTTATTTTCTGAAATAAAGCAGTTAGTGGTGGTGTTTTCTATTATCCTTTATATACGAAATCCGGATATAAAATTAAGCTTTTTATAAGACCCATAATTAACAATTGGATTTTGTTTCAGCTAGTTTTTTATTAGTTAAAGTGAGATTATTACCAAGGAGTAAAAAGATTAGAAGTAACTCTTCTAGTTTATGCTTAATGATTGGGTAAGGTTTATTAAGTTTCATTAACTTTTCATTGATTATAAATACACTTTTTTAATGCAAATAGTGTATTTCAACCAATCAATTCATTTTGTTTCATTTGATCGTGTTGAAATTGTTTGGTTTTTCAGGATGAAAGCAAGACTATTTATTTGTTCATCTATC
>VCJD01003251.1:3973-17048 GCA_024140245.1 Backusella tuberculispora | reverse complement strand
AAAAAAAAAAACTAGTTTTTGCAATGCAACAAAATATGATTATAAACAAAATAAAGACAAGCAAGCTCGATAGAAATTGGATTTTTTTTCCCAGCTTTTGCAACACCATTTAATATAATATTTATACACGCAGCTAGGGTGAAATATAATAATAATTCCAAGGCTTTTTTAATGTATTTTATTATTCAATATATATAGTACATTTTCTACTTTATTAAGTTTGTTGTTGTTTTTTCGTCTTCTTCCTTATTAGAATCAATATTAAACAAAACAAAAGCCTTGGAATAAAATAAAAGTTCAAAGTTCAGAATCAACCTTTACTATTATTATTTAATATCGCTATTGAAAAAAAAAAGACTATATTGTGAATAAAAAATATTGAATAAGAATGAACTCACTTTTCTAAATCACATATATTAATATGCGATAAAGAACTGGAAGAAATATTTTACCATAATCTAATAGCCTATGTCATACAAATGGTGTGTAGCAAAAATATTACTCGGCATATTAGAAGTTGATGTACATCTCATGTAAGGGGAGTAGGAAAGTAAATCATTATTTTAGAAGCTATAAATGAATATTTAAACAAGACAATTATATAATCCTAACGGACTGTAAACAGATACATTTTTACAATTAAGGATCCAATTGTCTTTACATATATACATAAATATAGATAAAGAAAAAAAAATGAATAGGAACTATATTTTGTATAAAAATGAATGTTATTTGTTTACATTAGTGTTTTGGATTTACATGTGCTTATTTTTCTTCTTTGCATAAAGTGACGATCATTTGGAGTTATTTGTCTAGTCACTTTATATTTGTATTTATTATACGAATTAAATTGGATATATTGTGTTTTATTCCACTATAAACAAAATATATTTTCTTGAAAGAAAAAAAAAATGCCGGATAAAGATTCTATCATGTCAAAAACAAAGTCCGAGATAACTTCGAGTAGCATGTTAGCTGATGAAAGAAGAATCGTTCGAAAACTGGATTTTCTCTGTGTCATGCCCTATATTTTTATAATGGGATTTCTAAAAGTAAAGTAAAGAGAACACATGTATAGTCATAGAAGTTGTAAAGGTTTAACAATTAAAAGCTAAAATAGTATATTGATAAATCAACTTATAATATTGCAGCAGTTATGGGTATTATAAAAGATATACATATTACCAATAATCAGTTTGGATTTGCTGGGGCTGCTTATTATCTTGGATTTTTGATAGCTCAGGTATATACATAGACATAATAGTTATATTATATATTAATTAGTACTTATATTTGATAATGTAGGCTCCCTGTGCTTTATTTATACAAAAATTTTCACTGAAAAGATACCTTGGTGTAATTGCTATATTATGTGGTGCTACGCTTACAATCACTGTTATTTCAAAAGAATTTTTACATTTAGTAATATTTCAATTTTTGTTGGGTTTATTTCAAGCAAGTATTACTTCTTGTTGTGTGATGGTTATAAACCGAATGTATCGTCGTAGCGAACAGCCTCTACGACTTAGTTTTATTGTTTTTAGTGATGGGATAGCCATTGTTTTTGGTGGTCTGGTTGGATACGGTGTAGGACATATGAAAAATGTAGGAGGGCTCCCTCCTTGGCAATGGTTTGGTTTAACTTTTATTTTTTTTTATTTTATTTCAAGTATAGACGAAGAAAAATAATAACTGTTTTAGGTTTATGATTATTCTTGGATCTTTTACTATGCTATTTGGAGTTTGTTGCTTTCTCTTCATGGTGGACGACCCAAAATCAAGATTACTTTATCTCACACCCGAACAAGAACAAATTGTTGACCACCGAATACTCGATAATGCAGTCTCTGTTTCGAGAAAAATAAATTACAGTCATATAAAGGAATGTTTAAAAGAGCCACGGTATTATTGCTATGTCCTAGTCAGTGTGCTTATCAACCTCCAGAACGGTGCTATTCAAGTATTCGGTCCCATCATTGTTTTTCATCTTGGGTTTTCGGTATATGTTTATATCTTTTCATCATATTGATATTTTCCAATAATTCAAAAATTTTCTAATCAACCTTATTTTGTTATATATATATATATGTAAAGAAATTGAATACTATTCTACTTGGAATTCCTGCCGGAATCTGTATTATTGCTACTGCAATGCTCGGTACTTGGTATGTAAGACGCCATGGAAATATACATTACACAATGTGTGTTTCTTTCGGTATCTCTGCTATAGGAGTCCTGTTGTTGATCATCCCTGAATTAGACAAAGCCAGACTGTTTGGAGTTTATTTATGTACAACATTTTCTCTAGGTCTTATTCTCATTTATTCTTCCATTGCAAGTAATGTAAACGGTTACACTAAAAAGATTTTTTACCTCTGCTCTGTCAGTGCAGCAAACACAATAGGTTGCTTTATTGGCCCTCAGTTTATGGTTGACTCTCAAAAGCCGCTATATCTCGGAGGGATGATTACTTACATTGGGTGTGATTGTATTGCTATTTTACTCCTTTTGTATGCTCGCTATACAATGTTTAAATCAAATACGAGACGACTACAGAATTATGTTGAAAAAACAATGGATACAGAGGATTTGACTGACAGAGAAAACTCTAATTTTATATATAGACTTTGATTTACTTTTACTAAATAGCCTGGTTCTATGCTTAGCAGAGATTTTTTATCCGATCGCGTGTTAAGCTCCATATTGTATTTGATCTAAACGCAAGAAATAAAATTTACAGAATTTATAAAGTATAATAACGAAGAGAGTCTGATAAATATATTCTGTATTTATGTTATGTTTGAGCTAAAATTTGCTTTATTATATCAAGAGCAAAACACTTAAACACATGATTTTGGTTATAGGGAATAGGTACGCCATCTTTGTTTTAGCAGATTAATTACAAGTCGTAAAAGTACCATTTGAATCAATATGGGTTGAATCTAGCAATAGTAAATAGTCATGAGTATATTATGTACTATGTACTAAAGGTATAAGTTGAAAAAATGGCTTCAAATTTTAAAAAAAAGTTGTTTAATTAGTTATAAATGAATAATTCAGTATATTAAATCAATTGGAAAAAGTATTAAAATGTATATGATTCAAACAATTGTTAATACATATGTTTTTTTATTGATAGTTTTTTATTTATTTTTTAGTTTTAGTTACGTAGTTAAGTGTATTCGATCCAACACATTCTATATCGGAGCATTAACTGTGCGAATGACTCATTGTTGCACAATGAGTCATTAAATTGATTTTATTGCTTGTTAAAGTTTTAATTTCAAAACTGAAAATTTGACATCCACCATGAGGTTGGAATCTACAGGAACGTCCCAAGCTTCACGCTCTAAAGTATCTACAAAACCCATTTTCTTATACCAGTCTATGATATCAACTCTGTTTTCAAAAACCCAAATTACACAGGCCGAGTAGTTGTCTTGTCTTAGTTGATCGATACAAGCCCTCATTAATTTACCACCAATTCCCTTGGATTGAATTTTAGGATCAACAGAGAATCTACCTACATATCCTTCTCCATGGTGCACGTTTCCTTTTCCATCCTTATATTCTGGTTCTATCATGATTGTACCAACAACTTCCTCTTCACCGTTTTCTAAGCGCTTAAATGCATAATATTGAGTTACTTTGCCCTCATGTGATTTTTTTATATAGTGTGCCATAGCCTCTTTATTGGTACTATAGTGATCGACAGTTTTTGATACGGAGGTCCAGCCCTCTATATACCATAGATTTATACAAGTATTTATTATTATTATTATTATTATTATTATTATTATTATTATTATTATTATTATTATTATTATCGTTCTTTTATTCATTATCTTACCGTCTTTTGAGTTATATGCAGCCATGAACACTTTAGCAGCTTGTTCAGCATATTTTACATCCTCAAGTGTTGTTTTGCGTACATAGTATTCAACCACAGTGGGGATCATTTTTATATATTTATTTTTTAAATAAACAATAAGAAAAATAGAGTATAGTTAAAAAGAGAAAAGAAAAAAAACTCCCTGGTTTAATATAATTTATAATGACTGCGTTTCAAACCAAGAGCACCAATAAACTAGCATTAGCACAAGTCAAATAGTGACTACACTGTGTTGCTGCGGATTCATCTCTGATCTATGATGCTCTCAAGAATCTTTTTCATATACATTAAATGAGTCATGAATGTTGAATTGTGAACTAATAATACAAAGCAAATATTTGCAACAATAAATATAGGTACAAAAAAAAACTGAATCTTCCTATTTTTCTTTTTTTCCTTTTTAGGCGCTATTTACCAAGTCCGAAAAGGGGGTACAGTGCCTCCAGTGTCAAATGGCGCTTTTGATAAAAACCAAATTGCGCTTTTGGCAATCCCAAATTATGTATACAATAAACAAGCAAAAGTCAAACCGAGACTCTTTTCTCTTATATCTCTCAACATATTCGCACCAATAATGAGTTTTGGATTTTTCACAGAAGATGGACTTGGTGGCGTTTACAATGAAGGTGGTAGCGAAGCATTGAGACCAGAACGCCTAACTCTAAACCGAAGAGGATTAAAGTTGATGGAGCTCGTAAAAAAAAACAGCTACAAACCAAAAAATAAGAATTCAAAGGTACTGTCACTGATCATTACATGATCTTCCTGCAGAAGACAAGGAAGTGTTACAGAAAGACTTAAATAGCCTGTCTTTCAATATTAGGACTTTTGAAGAATCCCGATGGTGTACTCGAGTACTTATAAGTAGTTTTCGATCTAATTCAAATCCGGTGTCTTCAGAAATTAACTCATGAACATAACCACGAGTTTATCTTACAAGAAACAGGTACTGCTTCCATGAAGTAGGGAAGAAAAAAATGTTGATCAAACATTGGATGTACTTATCCTGATCTACGGACCAAGACTTCCAGATCAAAAACATTTCCAAACCGTAGTGGATCCTTTACCAAGCTTGAATGTTTTGTTTTTGTGATGTCTCAGTGACAAAATGGTATGCATGTTGGTCTAAATGATATGGAACCTTTTTTTTTTTTGTAAGGTTTTGACGACTGTAGTAAAACCAACTTTGAACCCTTTATCCTAGATCAGTCGCTGTGATCTTCTTTTACAACTCGTTTGTTATTAAATCTGTGAATATTGAATGATATAAACTCGGGAGATATAAGGTTGAGAGATATGGCTTCTTCACGATGACTCACAAAACTGCTGTCGTTATGGACGGAATGTCTGGAAGACAAGCTTGGTATTCTGAACATTCACTGATATGTTGAGATTCACGTAACGGCGGTGCGAACTAACGAGGTACTGCAACAATGGTCAAACCATGGTACGCTTTATGTAATCATCTGTTACATCTTTACATACATGGTTTTGAGAAAAAGGTCCAATTTTCTCAATTAGATATCCCTTAACAATTTCAACAAAAAACTGCATTGAAAGTAAATGTATACTTATTTTATGATACTAAACCCATTTCAAGGCATGCTGTATTGTTAGGAAGGAAACCACTGATGTGTTTGTAGTCTTGTATGTTACATCAAAGATAGCATTTCTTAAAATCGATCATTATCGAAGCGGAAGACAAGCACGCTAGTCATCTTATTGATTTGTTAAATAAACCCGTGAACACTTACGGCGCGTAGAGGTCACTAACTTGAGCAACTAAAGAACAAGAGGCGTTGTTGTTGATGATAACCAGCATGTTTTATTAATTGTTCATCATAGAAAATATATACACTTTATTACTTCATTAAAAAAATACTTAACAAGAAGGGAGAAGGACAACAAAGAATGATGACTGATTTTTGCAATTTATATATTACTGAAGTCCAGATTTTGACACCCTCGATGTACTTGTGGATGGCTTTGGTTTAACTTTGGCTTGCCTGATTTATTAGTAATGCGTATAGGGGTATGGAATGACATGGTATTATAGGGCAAATCTTCATTATTGGGAACAGGACGGTTGACGATGCGGGCGGCTTAATCAACAATGGAGCTCGATTTTTTCATTGAACAAATAGCTGGTAACAATGAGGACCTATTATAGCGATCTCTGGGTATATTCACTTTGTTGAGAAGAACCATTCTATAAACATAATCATATACATAATCCATCACGTATATGTTGCAGACAGAATCTTTCATGAGAAAGCCAACTACCGACACGTCTTTGTATCCTGATGTACTTATCTGGTTTAACGAAAACTGGCAAAATATATATTATATCCGAAAGAAAGAAACCCGTTCAAAATAATAATAGACTTAGTCGTCATATAGTTCAATTAGTGGAGAAGGAGCCCTTCAACTGTTACGACAAAATTAGAAGCAACTTGCTCGATAGTGGAATTCAAATGTCACTTCCCATTCTGGTAAATATTCTTGGTGATAAAGGTTACAGGTCGTATGTTGCTGCTCATACACCTCTCCTGAGAAAAAAAACCCATTAAAAAACGCATTAAATGGTGCAATGATCATATTGAATGGTCATTAGATCAATGGGACCGCGTCATTTGATCTGATGAGTCGCAGTTCACTCTCGAGCATAGCAATGGTTACCTCTGAGTTATCAGGCAAAAAGAAAAGAAGTTTGAGGATAGGTACACAGTGAAAACGGAAAAGTACAGTAAAGGAAGTATCATGGTTTGGGGCTGTTTTTGGCGTGGCCAAATGGAACCCTTGGTCTTCTTTGGTGAGATGTTAAATAGCAAGGCATATATAAAAATACTTGGGGAAAACCTCCTTCCTTGGTATAAGAAATTAAAGAGAGAGCTTGGAGATAACGTTGTGTTCCAAGAGGACAATGCCTCTTGGCATGTAAGTACCGAGGCAAGTGGTTTTAAAAAGGGGCATAGAATCCGCCTCTTAAAGGACTGGCCTTCTCAGAGCCCAAATTTGAATCCCATCGAGAACCTTTGGGCTCAATTTGAAAGAGGATTAAAAAAAAACAGAGGTGAAATAAAAGATATTGAAAGTCTCAAGGCTCAGATCTAAAAACAATGGGAAGAAATGAGCCTAAGGTATACTACTAATCTTGTCTGAAGTATACCTGAAAGATGCCAAGCAGTAATCAACGCTAAAGAGGGTCCTACCCGATATTAATTCTTTCTTTTTTTTTTAATAAAATTAAAACACATCTTTTAATCTTTTTTTTTTTCTAAAATATGGTGTTATTATCTTTATTAGTTGTTGCAGTATAGCATTTGAATTTTTTCTCTCATCTTTATTCTCTTTGAATTTTTTAAAATTAAAGTTTTGTTCCGCACCGATTTTGTCGGAGTGTAATATTCTTCACAAATATTATCATCAATCAGCAATATGCCACTAAGTACCAATTCTTCACGTGCCTCCATACTTTTACGAGCTTTTGTCTTCTTGATACAGGTCTCTCGGTACTGCAGGAATGACTCGGAAACATTAGAACCAGATGCTACTTTCCAGACTTTGGTGATTGCAGGTACGGAAACATCATATACGCCTTCAGTAGTCGTCAGGTAATCGAAAACGTTCCCGGCCTCTACTCGCCGATAATCATCGGATATGACACCTTCGTCAATTTATGAGCCAGTAGAGGTATCGCTGAAAGAATCTGGTTGGATTTCATGCGGTTGGCTTGAGGAAACTGCTGAATCATCCAGATGCTCTGAGGATTCGGCTGAAAATATGTCTTCCTTTGATCTATGGCTAGTTTTGACGTGTTTGTTTGCTTTTCTATTGTGAACTTATATTAGAAAATATTTTTAAGATGATAAGGACTTAAAATATAGATGTTATGAGAGTAGATCGTCAAAAGATCGAGTTCTTTGTACTTCCGATGCTGCTGTTGTCGTGAACAGTATCCAAACAAAGCGTAAGGCAATTTTCAATAACTGAAACGCAAGAACTTTGTACCGTTATTAAGGTTTTCAAAGATCCCATCTTGTACTTTGCGATGATGTACTTCAGGAAGTCAGATGTACTTTTTAGTTGCTTGTAAGTGTCATATATGGTATGCGGGGTGATAGCCTCGGATCTGTTAAAAGAATATTTTAGCCTTATTACAGAAATGATACATCTTTTTTTTTTAAAAAAAAAAGCCTTTTGCTTACCCCGAAGATTCTAACATTACTGCTAAAGTCTCTGCTTCATTTGTTAAAATACCATCGTGGAGCTTTCTATTAATTTCAGAAACTCTAAAGTCTTTCAAAGGTAGCCATACACGTTTTGATTCAACTAGTTATTTCTCGCACCTTTAAACGTGAAAAAATTAATCCTCTCATCACCCTTGAATATCTAACAGAGAAAATTACTTACCATGAGCCGCTTAAGCTTCCAACTATAATACCAAAGTTCTTAAATATAGGAACAACAGCTTCACAGAAGAAAGTCCTTTCATGACTTGGATTAATTGGAGTAGATCTTCGACACCTTTGATAATAGACGGCTAGGATATGGCGCATCATGTCAATAAACTTGCCTTCACCTGGCAATGTCCAAAGCTTTCGAGTGTCTATAAAATTATCAGAGTCTAGTACACTATTTAAAAAAGAAATTGCACCTTCATGAGACTTAATGTAAGCATTTGAATCTTGCTCGTCTCGGTAGGCTTTAAACATTGCTTGGGTAGCAGGGCTGCAACCTGCTGTCGAATCTGAAGACAGACGTATTTAGAATAAGTCACCGAGACAACCATGGTCGCTTTAACTTAGAGCAGGTTTTTTGGGTGATATGAAATTCTTTGGAGGAGTATGGTAATCGGATCGCTTCCCATTCTTGACAAAAGTGTATTGGCTCTATAGAGTTATCATAAGTACCATTTTTTATATATATTAGAAAACCACGTATACAAAATTGATGATACCTTTGAAATACTGGGTTTAGAATTGAAAGGACCTTCTTCATCAAACAAAGGCTCCTCGTATTGCTTGCTTATTTCGCTAATATCATCAATAGTGAGTTTTTCTTCCGCACCAGCACTCTAAGAGGAGAAAGAGGTTTTTGTCATTTTAGAAAATTAAATTAATGCATTAAAATTGATTAATTTTGCTTACCATGGGACAACCATCCTTATCTTCAATCTCTTCAAATGATCTCTTCTTCGACTCCTTCTCAATTAAGCGGCTTTTTTCAAGAACCATAGTCGAAGCGGTAGTATTGGACTGAATATGAGCCTGCCGCAAGTTGTCTTTGTCATGTTTTTTCAACTCCTTTTTCTGATAATATAATTTGATATCCGTAACGATCTTTGATGGTGGTAAAAGGTATTAAGAGATAAGCAGTATTGATTCAAGAGAAGCTCAGTTATTGACATGCAGCTGGCAGGCTGCTTGCCTAAAATATTATTGATTGTCTTCAGTGATCTCTGTAACATCAAAACAAACTGCTTCTCATACTTCAGAGTGGTCCAGATAGTCCTTGATAACATTTTTTATATCGATCCAAGTCTTTACACTGCCAGTCAGAATGTTGGGAGTTAACCTAAGCTTTTCATGTAAGCTATCATTCAGTGTAAAGCTGCCTTTCAACTTGTAAAGATTGGGTGGTACAGGTTTTAGATTAGGCGTTTCGACATTTGAAAGTAGCTTGATTTTAGAATAGAAAGAAAAGAGAAAAGTCAAAAGATACATAGTAGGTATATGTGATAACTTTGAAATTTATTTTTGTCGCTTAAGTGCATCTACTTCAAAACCATATCTTTTTTTGGTAGTGATTTTGCTAAATAAAAACTAAATCCCAATTTGGAATGTTGTATTTAGTTGACAAAAAATTCAACTAAATCCTTTTTAAATCTTAAAAAGAAAATTTCTAAAATGACAAAAACACAAGACTATTTAATGGGCTGTGATGTTTTACTTTTCAAATACAAAATCTTCTTCAATCCATTCTAGTTTTTGAAGTAATAATTCATTAAGATCTTCCTCATCATCAGCAAAAGGCGTGTTCCATAGCTTCTCAGAGATAAGGTCGTATTCAGTATTGTTAGTATGATTTTACATTTTATATGATATAAACAGAAAGAAAATAAAGTAATAGAAAAGAATCGAATTCGAAAGGTGAAGAATATTCTAGTTCTATTAGTTCTTTTTTTTTTACATGATCTGTCAGCACGTGAATGCTTACATCGCCGCTAAATTTTTGAGTCCAAATTGGGATTTAGTTTTATTTAGAAAAATCACTACCAACTAAATTTCATTTTTTTTTGTAGACATGATGTGTTTGGCACAGCTTGTGTAATTCTAGTCTACTGCTTGCTATCGCCCACCTCAATGCCACTCGAATTTAGGCCAGCTTTCACTTTTTAGTATACGTACGCATTTATTTATTCTATTCAATACTTATAGATATACTTTTATAACTTAATATTATAAGTTCCTGCCACTTATTGTCATAGGGAGGGGGAGAAGAGAGAGAGATTGCTGGGGGAGCTAATAGGTAGGATTCTACTTCAATCATCGTGAAGATCTGGTCTTGTGGTTAGTCATTTTATATTAAAATGACATGAAAGAGTGACTCTCCAAATTTTACTTTATGACTCACTGTTTACCTATGGTAACCCTTAACTGGGATGTTATGGTTTGACACGACACCATTTTTATATGAAAAGTTTGTTTTAATATGTATAAGTTCCACACCTGATGTGTATTTGATATTACAATAAAATGTAAAGAATTATTATATATAAATATATATCATGTGTAATTGAAATCTATTATTTAGCATGATTTTCGTGATGCATACTTTTAACAGATTAGATGCAGCTATGTATTGTTTATATTTATAAAGGTTAGAGAAAAAAAAAGTTTTTTGTTTTAATTACAAATAGAAGACTTCATATAAAATAAGGAAATATATTACGATAATAATTATAATGACAATTAGAGGGTATTAGAAATAAATGTATTTTTTTTAGGATACAACGCCCCTTAATAAACCTTCTTTACTGGTCACAACGACTTCCCTACCACCGATTACATTTACATCAATGCCTCTAACCTGTTTTTGAGGACCAATATCTATTGATGAAGCAGCAACATTTTCTACTGTACCAGTAACTTTACCTGTTTCGATATCCATGACAGTTACTTTACCATCTTCAGTGAGTAAGAATAATGAGGTATAGAGTACATTGTAAGCAGTGTACTTCACAGGTATATCAGAATCCTTGTCTTCTTTATCAAATGTATGAGCTAAAAGCATCGACTGAAAACCAGGAGGCGGCGAATAAGGTAAACAGAGAGTTTTTTGAGATACATTATTATTATTGATATTGATGGTATTACGTCTATTCCGCGTATTTCTTTTACTCTCCTCTCTGATCATTTGTGTTGCAAATTTTTGAAGATATTTTGTACCTCTTTTCCACCATGCAAATCTGTGTGACAAGTCGGATATTTCGTTTTCGTCATTTTTTCCTTGGATAATTATTTCTTTCAGGGGATTCCATTTCACTTTTAGTAGGTATGAAATATCCCACACTTTTATTTCTAATTTATCTTTTGTATTGTCAATACGGTTATCGCCTACTGCAATCAAGCGAAAACCACGCTGAACCAGATTTCGATTAGAAGTGACTGTATTAGACCAATGCGGTGGTACTACCAGTGTAGATTCAAGTCCCCAAGGCCGCGCTTCTATGCGGTCATCCAACATATCTTCGTCTTCCATATTGTTATTCACTTGAAAGTCTATGAATTCTGGATTGGTGTTAATGCCGTTTTGCTGTAGAAACGAATGATCGTCTGAACGAGGGGATCGAGGTAGTGGTGTCGACTGCTCTGCAGACTTCCAAGGTAGGTTACCTACTTTAATACCAAAGCGCCAATCATAAACAGATAGTTCATCATCTTGATAACTTCCAGTGCATATCAAGTGATTTAAATGAGAAGGGTATTTGAAATGAATCATGCAACTCACTTCTGTTCCCAATCTAATAGTGGCAATCATGTTTGTCGGTGGAGCATAGTTTTGAAAAGATAAATTTTCCAAATCATATTTATATCTCAATTGTTCGTTAATGTAATCCCAGATAGTAGGACAGATGGAAGGATCAAGGATATCTTTTCGTCCCCGTATATCAAATTTTGCAAGCTGTACACAGCCTGTAATAGAATCGAGAATAGGTCCAATCGCTATCATAAAGACAGTATAACGAGGGTCATCGTCTGCATTTGCAGGAGAAACAATTCTCATCCAATCATGTAGTTTATCAGTAGTGAATTGATCATTATTATTCATGTCATCATTATTCATGTCATCGTCATCACCGTCGTTTGACCGTGCCCAAGAAGTATCTGAAAAAAGAAAGACTTCTCGACCTAAAAAGAAGTCGTTTGTTTTAAAGTGTGCAACGCATTGTGTAGATCCATCATCATTTAAACGATAAATAAAGACAGCTTTCCAGATATCAACCCTGTCTTCAATATCAGGTTCAACGCCTTGATCCATAAGTGTACCTACAGCCAATGAAAAGAATCGGACTTTTTGTGTTCCACTAGCCGTAGGCATACGAATAGACTGAATACCAATAATTTGACAAGTGAAAGAATGTGGAGTTAAATTTAGCTCAAAGGTTCTAATTAGACGCCATGAAGGATACTCCCAGAATAAGATCTTGTGTTCTGAGCGAGGATAAATACAATCTATATTTTTTCGATGTTTACCTGTAGCAACTACGCCTGTTTTCGTGATGCGGTCTATATCAACCACTAACGGATCTTGAATCCAAAAGGGTACTTTTTCAAGCTGCTGCTGCTGCTTTTCTGCCTGGTATTCTTTACCGACAGGACGTAACCCGTTACTTCTTGCTTCTGTTTTTATATGTTTGGTATTATTCTCAAACACGTCGTTGTCGTTGTCGTTGTCGTCTTTATCGTCTGTACAAGTTGATAATTTTCGTTTTTTACAATGTTGAACTTCTTCAACAAAATCAAAAGTAAAATGCTGTGTTGTCTTTTGTTGTTTTGCAAGGTGAAGAACGAAATCTCGCCAGTCAATTAACCGTTGTCCGTACTCAACACGACTTGCCCAAGCAGGGTACTGTTCAACAAAGCTCAAATACCATAGCTTGGGTTCTTGTGAAATTCT
>VCJD01003248.1:52992-64890 GCA_024140245.1 Backusella tuberculispora | reverse complement strand
TTTTTTTTTTTTTTTTTTTTACAAATATAATATACATAAAAATCAGCCCTTTTTTTTATATACTAACTTTCTGTCTATAGTAATCAACAGCTTTTTATTTTTGGTGGCCTGACAGTACCTTTTGTAGATGATTTCACAAATAATACCCAGGCTCAAACATTTGATGCTGATTTTGAGAGTGTTTTAGGTATTTTATTTGTTATTATTTGATTTGGAGATCAAACTAAATATTTAATTTTTTCTTTTTTATATAGTTTATGATATCAATTCAAATACAGCAGTTACCATGGCAACCACAGGTGTTATTCCACCTCAAAGATTAGGGTAATATTTGTTTTTAACTGTTTTTTGTTTCTATATTCGTGTTTTACTAATATGATCTATATAAATGTAAATAGGATTTCTGCAACAATAGGAAGGGATGGTCAATCAATTGTAATTTATGGTGGTTACGACAACAGTATATCATACGAATTTCAATCCACCACCGATGTTTACGTTTTAAATACATGTACATTAGAATGGACCAAGCCTAGTGTGTCAGGTACCGGACCTGGCACTCTTGCCGGTCATGGTGCTGTTACCATTGGTGATTATATGGTCACTATGTTAGGTCAATACAACTATACCGTTAATGGAGGTACAACTGCTTATAGTACCGGAATCAACATTTTAGATATGAAAGAATGGAAATGGGTCGATTCAATCTCTCAGGAAGCTATTAGTACAATAACAAACCCTACATCAACATGTAACTTTACAATGCCTGATGTCAATGGCGATCTCACTTATACTCCCTTCAATTATGATGGATCTGTCATTGCCAATCCCAACAAGTCATCATCAGACGATAGTACAAAGAAGAAGGAAGGCTTTGGTATCGGTTTTGGTTTGTTTGTATTGATGCTGATTGTGGCTGGTGTTTATTTCTACATTCGTCGTTTACGTAGAAAGAACCGTCCTGCAGCCAATCCTAGATGGGCAAGAAACCCCAGTGGTAACGGTGGTAATGGATCTCCTGCTAATTATCCACTTTATGCATATAATAAGGAATTAGAAGAAGGTGGAGGAGGAAGTCATGTCCAGCCCTCTTCAAAGGCATTTGCACCAAACGATATAAAAACCTATACTGCATCAGATCATGATCAATGGGAACAACAGGTTAGCAGCAGAGAGACTGGAAACTCAATGGATAATAATGATATCTGGAAGCGTTTACATGGTTTGAATGATGCACCCATCTTGAATGATGAACAGGTTATTTATCAAACTCGCCAACATAAAGATTCATCAAAAGAAGATGGCTATTCGAAATTGGTTGATACTGAGTAATTTTTCCCTATTTCATTTTTTTTTTCATTTTTTTTTAGTGTGTAAATTTATAATAATAGTAATAATAAAATCAATCTTTAATAATGAATTATGTCCCTTTTCTTCTTTTTCTTCTTTTTTTACTCGATATATTCTTATACAACCGCGGCATTCAACGCATAGCTAAATAACCTATAGTTAATCCCAAACAACAAGCAATATTTTTTTTTCTTTTAGGATACACATAATTTTATACAAGCGATTCTGCCAAGAAAATTTTCAAGAGTACAAATCTTAAACTGTATACTTCACATGTCGCACTAAATCGCATGGTCGATCTTTTGAAGATTGCAGTTTATTCCTTATTTGGTGAAACATTTATAAAAAAAAAGAATATAATAATTTGTCATTATCTTGGTGATATATAAAGACAAGGATAATTTAGAATATGTTTATAGTTATATAAAGAAGAAGGACGAAGAAGAAGAGTCAGATAAAACGGATGTATGGTAAATTTGATATTTATACTATAAGACTTAGTGTCGCTCTAAAAGACTCTCATTTTTATTAGTTTCTTCTATTTATATATCAGTAAAATGATCTGTATACACTAATTTGATATTATAACTTACATTTGCAGAAATAGTTCCAAAATCGAATTATTGGATTTTGACATTGAACTTGTCGCTTTTCTTGATCTAATTCGGTCAATATGATATATATATATATATATTGTGCTAAAAAAATATGAATGAAGCATTGTTTAAACAAATCCACTAATCGCTTTTTTTTTTTTACTTGTCGCTTTTTATGAAAGATGAGTATAGTAACAATAATCTGCTGATATGTGAAATATTACATTTATAAAAGCCAACTTTTTCTTTGCCTCTTAAGCTAGACCTCTTGTTCTTAAATATATAACTGGATAATTATTTACTTTTTTTCTGATGTGGCGTAAATGACAATATTCCCCTTACATATTACAAGGAGAAGAGAATGTGTTTAATTTTTATTTTATTATTCTCAAGAGTTGTGTTTACCATATTTAGTATTCACGCCAGCGATATAATTTCATTATATATGCATGCACAGATATTTATTATTAAAATAATCGAATATTAATGAGAGCATAAACTGAATTGATATTGGCGGTTCTACGTCCAGAATACTTTCTGGTGGTTAATTGGGCACATCTATGTTTGTTTGTTCTTTAAAAGAAAAATAGCAATGAATATTTTAGTAATATTATTTTTCGTCTGTAGATTCTAGTATATGTAGTAATATCCTTTCTTTTTGAAGTAGGTTCTATTTTTCTTTTTTTTTTGCTATCTCGGCCTATTGAGACCGGGCATGAGACGCCAGAAAAGTTATATTATAATTGATTGTTAATACAAGTACTGATACCATCGTTAATAAAATTCTGACCTGAACAATTATTCTGACCAACTCTAATCAAGCAGGTACGTTGTTCATTTTTTCCATCTTTCTTAAAAGCGAAAATTAGGAGAAAAAGCTGCGATTGATGAATTTAAACAAGCGACCAGATTGTATAACGACAAACATGATAAAAAAAAAGAGCTCCTGTTTCACCAAGAAAAAATGGGAAAAGGAAGAAATCTAGATTGATGTTACAAAAAGAAGACATGAATGGCTGAAAAGAACAGAACTTTGGCTGGCACTCAAAAAAAAAGAAGGGGCAATGTATTTACATCATAAGTTTGTTCCAAGGAACCTGTTTTAGTCTTTTTTTAGTTTAGTTTCTATTATTTTTTATTTTTTATTTTTCTTCGCTCTCACTTTCTCTTTCTTTCTTTCTCTTGCTCTTTTCTTTCGTGTTCTTTTTGTTGCTTTCTTCTTTATATATATAACTTTTTTTTTAATACTAATAATAACAATAATAACAACCATAAAATTTATACTTTTTGTATTGAATGTATACGTAAATGACAACCCTTGGCTTCAATAACACAAAAAGTACATATAAACTACCCTTTTACAAAAGCCATTCAAAGCGTGGAATAAAGCTAAAGCAGAAATGGATTTGGAGAATAGCACTCTTGACGATCATTGGTATTTTCCTATTATGTCGACCAAAAAACAATACAAGCAGAAGCTTCATACCCTCACAAGCCCCACCAAACTCACCTCCTAATCCAAACAGAGAACTCGAGGTTCATTTCCCTCCTCCATCTGGTGCAGATGATGACAAGTTTTATGAACTTGTTGTTGCTCGCGATACACAATTACAACAACCGGCATCAGCTTCAACTGGAAAGATTCCTAAAATAGTTCATTTCATTTATGGATTAAGAGATCCTGAACCCACATTAGATCTAATCCATTACATTGCTATCAAGTCTGCTCATGACGTTTTGAAACCAGATAAGATCATGTTCCATTATCACCATATGCCTGTGGGTGAAAATTTCGAAAGGGCCCGGTCGATGCTTACCTTTCACAAGGTACCCCTTATATCAGAGGTCTTGGGTAGACCGGTTGTCAACTATGCACATAGAGCGGATGTCGTTCGCTTACAGGTTTTGGAAGAGTATGGTGGTATTTATCTTGATCTGGATTTAATATCATTAAAATCAGTCGATCATTTACTTGATCGTGAGTTTATCATGGCACAAGAAGGTGTTGGTAAGTTTATATACATGTATATTGATACTTGATTTGTTTATCTGTTTTTGATTTATATATATATAAAAACATATAGGTGGATCTGTCGGTTTATGTAATGCAATGATCATGTCTAGACCAAACGCACCTTTCCTTCAACGCTGGATTGCCACTTATTCATCCTTTAATGATAACGATTGGAATTATCATTCTGTTATTTTACCAGGTAAACTCGCACCTTATTTCCCTTCTGAAATCACCATTTTGAATCATTCCGCCTTCTTTTGGCCGCTTTGGGATACCAATGGTTTACGTACATTGTATTTGGAGAAATCTTATGATTTCTCTGCTAATCTGGGTACCCACATTTGGGAATCGGCTGCCAATAAGAATTTGATGAAGGATTTGACGCAAGAGGTTGTACTCGAGGTTGATAATAGCTTGTATTGTGCAGTAAGACCATTCTTATTGAATGGTAGCGAAGATCCAAGACCTGATTCATGTCATATTCTATCAAAAACTTTAAGAGATGATAAATTAGGTAATTTTTTTTTTATCATTTTCTTATTACTAAGAAAGAAAGAAAGAAAGAAAAGTTATATTGACAGTAAATATATTCTTTATAGTGGGTCATTGGTCTCTTTTAGAACCAAGTCAATCAGAAAGAAAATCCACCAACCCTTTACCAGCTGAAGATAGTTCTGGTAATGATTACGCAGGTATTATTCACAACGGTCGATACGAAGAAGACAGGCATGGTATTTATCTATCAGGTGACAAGTCATATATATTTTTGGGTGTACCAACCGAGACAACAGCAACGACATTGACTGTAAGTTGGTGGATGAAGACGTCTACAAAGGATGGCGACCGAATGGCCATGGTAGTACAAACCGACAGTGGTAGATTGATTGTCAAGACACATAAACAAAGCGATGATGATGATACCACTACATTACAAATCAATACTGTAAAGAGGAATGAAAATTGGGCATGGAGTCAAATCGAGTCATTGGCGGTTAGAGCATCGCCTTACAAGATAAATGATGGAGAATATCATCATTATGCATTGGTTGTCACTGGGATAGAAGGAAAACGAAAGGATGAACCTTCATTGGCATTCTATATGGATGGACATGTTGCATCCAGTAGCAATGATTGGAAGTTCCCAGAAGAGATAGGCACCATCCTTAGAGGTGTTTGGCTCGGATCTATAGAGCCACTTAATGACAAATATCAAGATCCTTGGGACAACTCTGTTAGTTTGGAAGCAAGTTATCGAGATGTTCAGATTTGGGAAAGTAGCTCAACAGCTGAACAAATCAAGGAACTCTACACCTCAAATCGAGCACCTCTTGTAAGAAAAAAGAAAACAAGTAGAAAGAAAACAAAATCTGCCAGCACCGAAGAAGATGCAGAAAATGATAAAGCAGGAGCAAGCGAAGAGAATTTCGAAGACAATGATATAGACGATGAAGATTTATTGTGGGCTGATGATTAAATTTAATAATTGATAATGTAATAATAAATAGGGGGACTCAATTAGAATTGGAAGAAATTTGTCTGTATTCAATGCGGCTTCCTGATTTAAAAATATAATGTTTTTTTCAAGCTCCTTTAAAGAAATAAAATTGTTGGCCGTTGTCCTACAAGCTGACTAGCCTCGACTGCTTTATACTTTTGAGTCATAATATTAGTACGGTTTTCGTGGAGGTAATTGTCGTCAATTGAGCAACAGTATAAATTCAAAATTTAAAACTTCATAAAGGTCAAGTTTATATCGAACTTGTTAAAATTACTTAGTATCAGCTATATGTAAATAGGCAATAGAAAAGTATATGAATAGAAAGTATTCTTTCTTTAATTAATAAATAACATCTTTTATTTTTTGTTTTTGTTTTTTTTCAATCTGTTAAAAATGATATTTAACGGTACACAATGGAGGGATGTTACAAATATACATGTTATTTATTCTCTTTTCTTTTTGCCGGTGATACATAGAGGGTATGACAAATCACTAGTAGTGCCATTCTCACCGCTATTATCTTCCTCTAAAATGAAATGCACCACGCTTTTATTACTAGGTATTATGATTCCCTATAAATCAGCATATAAGTAAACATACACTCTCCTTTTTTACAACATAGACTCTTACTTTCAATTTCCACACGTTTTGCATGAACAGAAGGAATGATTGGGCAAGAAGAAATGGTGTCATTGGCAATTTGAACTTCATTTCAGCCGAAAACATATACCTGCTGGTGACAGGACTTGTTAAAGTACAAACGAATACTTAACTCTCTAAAAAAAGAAAAAAAGAAAAGAGAACGAGCAAAAACCTACATGATATATATGTGTAATTGGTACACTTACTGTACACCTCCATTCCATAAAGCTTCAAGGAAGCTAATTCAGAAAATGGCTTGTTAATACGTAAAGAGACTATACTTTATCATTAACTTTAAATCCTTAGCTATCTTATTTCTATTGCCCAGAAAATGCTCAGAGTTATCACAGGCTGGTCCACCGGGCACTACGACAACAAAGACGCCTATGTGATTCAGGCAGGGAGTAGTGGAAATCCCATCAATACTGGGAACCTGTATTCTTCTGTGAGAGTCTGACAACACTTTGTGTTCGTCCTGCTTGATACACATGAGTTTGCTTTCTTCCCTAAAAGAGCGAAACGATAAATTATTTTAGTTGCCAGCCCATACAACACATCAAGAACTTGGTATAACTCACCATTTCTGATAAATGACTTTTTTTATATGTCATCGGAAGCTTCGTCAAAGAGAGGGTAAACAAATGCTATCGTAAATTGATACTCATTGAAGAATGAGTCGGCGAAGATATTGAAATCATCTCTGAACTGTTTATTGCTACATTAAAAATGTACGTTAAAGTTGGTACGTTTGATTATCTGACTCACACTTACATGAGACAGCAGATGTTACTGCAAATCGCCTTTGGTTTGTTGTTGTTTTCAAACTATACAGTGGACCCTCGATAATTTCACGCTTTCTTAAGAAGTGTGAATCTTAAGCGAGGGTGATATGAGCCAATAAATCTTACCAAGCCCTTTACGATCCCTTTATTCAAGTTATAAATAGCTTTATCATTCAGTGTCATCGAATCATCAACTTCTTATTCAATTGCTTCTTGGGGAGCATAGAGCGACTTGAAATGTTCCATTACTACAGCGTACTGTCCACGGAGAATAGTTTTAATAGCAACATCTGAGCGAGTTGTTACAAAATCAAGAATATCATAGTACAGTAAGCTAAGTGAGATTGATTAATTAATCAATTAATCTATTTGCTCCTCTTCAAACAAAAAGGAAACTTACTCTTGTTTGTGCAGGTGATCAACTCTTTGTATTTTCTCTCCATTGGTCCAGGTTTTGTTGCAAGTTAATCATCGAAAAGCTAGGTCCGCTTTGGAAAAAGTCGTCAACTTCATCCTTGGAACTTGGTGGAGCATTGGAAGATGTCTGAACTTATAAATGTACGAAAAATACATAAATATAAATTCATGTTTTGCATAGACTTTCTCAAATTGACTTACAATTAAAAGAGAAGCAACCACACCCTCGTCTGCTTGGAGGTGTGGCTCGCTGCGAAGCTTTTTTCTTTTGTTTACCAGTTGGAGTATTTTTTTTGACAACATTAGCTATTGCCTATTAAAGATATTAAATAAACAGAGCTCTTAGGGAAGATTTATTACACACTTACCCAAGATATCTGCGTATAAAATAAAATGGTTTATTCCAATATTAAATATTCTATTTTTACTGCCTTTTTTTTTATAGGTTTACACCTATTCAGTCAATAATATTGCCAGGATTGCTCTCCTCTTAAATATTACATTGAAGAAGAAGAAAAAAAGACGTTTCTCTAATATTTACTAACATGAGTAGGGGAATGGTCTGCTGTATAAGGAAAAAAATATATATGCCTCTTTCATACTCAAGATGCTATGTTGCTACTGATGCTTCAGCGACTGTAAGAACAAACTTGTTTTCGGCTGCAGATTCTTGAGGTATAGCTTTTGCCTCATCTCACAGTGTATTTTCAGGCATGACAAGAAAAGGTTTTGAAACTTTAACAAGCTTAGGTTCAGGGTTTTATAGATCTTCTGAAATATTATTCATTGTTAACAAAAGGGCAAGAAAGGTGAAAAGTTTCAAAGTTTTTACGCAACAGAAGTTTTTTATAAAAAAACTTGAATATCCGATGGATCGGATCACTTCGGTTCCGTAAGATTTTTGAAGCCAAAAAGCATATATTGGTTTTTGCCAATGAATTTGTGCTTGGAGAGATTTTTTACACGTACTGGGTCACTTTTTTGCATAGTCCTTTTTGTGGTTTTCTGTATATTTTGTATTATAAAAAAAATCAATTCTTTGCAAAAAAAAATGGTCCGGCACGCATAGAAAACCTTTGAAAACGCAAATTCATTCACAAAAACCAATTGTTCTTGGTTTTACTTCCAGTATACTTCCACTTAATGAAAGCCAGTCGATTGTGTTGTTGTCAGTAACAAACTAACAATTTAGTTATATAGATACCAATAAGACCAAGTTGTATCACAACATGGTAAAATCAAAGCTTACGGTTTTGTTCCTTTATGATATTTGCTTTTTAGTGCGTTGAAAATGTCGAACCCAATACGTTTCAATTGATGTTTAGCCATTTTCGTTCAATGATGTTGCAACTGTTTCTGGCTAAGTAACAGTGTTTTTTTTTATTGAGGCTCGTCTTTCAAGAAATTTTCAACTATCTCCATTGTTGTCTGTTGAATCCTCCATTTTCATATTTAATAATAACAAAATCAGTTTATATTAACCTTTATGAGCATACATATATGCTAAAATATACTAAAATAGAACAAAATAGTAGTATGATAGTAATTAAGTAATGAGTTTCTCACTTTCCATGTCTTGAATAGCATTTACGAGTTCTCAATTAAAAGACCTGTAGCAGCATCACGCTTTCCTGATCTTAAAAAATCAAACTAAACTATTGCATCAGGATGACTTTGCATTACTTGAGAGAAAGTGTATATCCAATATTAACATATTTATATAGATTGGCTTCGAGGTCTAAAGTAGAGATGTCTGCATAAAAAAAAACACCCTTCAGCTCAATTTCATTAAGCATTTCTGAGTTTCATATTCAAGTCACAAAGCAACAATTCACATTATCTTTTTCTTTATATCTTTTTTACTTTTTTACTTTTTTACTTTAGATAGCCATTTCATGCCCAACGTTGAAGTGGTTTATAAAAAGTAAAAGGTAATCACTTTAGTTAGCTTTCTTTTTTCTTTCACTTTTATAACCTTTTTTTGTTATTATTTTATTCTATAGCCAGTTTTTATTTTTTATTTTATTTTTTTCGGGAAATGCAATCAGTTGGTCAAACAGGTGAAGAAGAATAATTGAACACATTCTTTGTCTTTGTTTTCTAATGATAAACTAAAAATAGGCTTTTACAACTTGCCGACAACCAAGTTCTTGGTTTTATTCGTTGGGACTTGCTCCATCCTGGCAGCAATTCTTAATAAAAAAGTGTATTTTCATTTACAGTTAAATCCGCACATAATCATTCATCATCAAGTAAATAGTTTTTATCTCATTCTCACTCTCACTCACTCTCTCACTCACCCACTCTTCTCTGTTCTTATGCCTGTGTTGTGATATTAACCAGCTTTTTCTTTTCCTTAACTTCTTAGTTCTGGCGTTTAATTACTTCTCACTGCGCATTCGCTAATTCAGGAGATGTTTTTTTCGGATCCATCTTGCTCTACTCTATGCGCACTATCGAAAGACAATACGGAAGTGCAAAATATGTGGTAATATTTTCATATATAAACAAAGAAAAATGATTTTATTTACTCAGCCCACAATTTATGCTAGGCTTTTATATTTATATCATTGATTGTATCAACCTTATTAGAATTGGGTGCATTAGTGGCTGGAGAAAGCATTGGAATTCGATACATACCAGCAGGACCGTAAGTTATCAACCAACCAGTGAAAAAAAGAAAGAAAGATAGTTCATGATTGGATGGGAAACAACGTTGTTAAAGGTCATTGGGTCTCTCTCTCTTTTCTTTAGTTATGCTTTGATATTTTCTACTTTATATCAATATCATCGTATTATTCCATCCATTTACAGATTTAGAGTATTTGGTATTACTATGAATGACAAATTACTATTATATGTACTCGCTTTACAGGTAAGGATTAATACATATAACAGGCCTATCTTTTTAAATATATATGTGAATTTGTTAAAATGGAATGGATTATATAGATGGCATTATCTCAGTCATTTCAAACATTGATACCTTGTATTTGTGGTATATTGGCTGGTGCATTGTATAGATCTGATGTAGGAAATATTAAACAGTGGAGATTCCCAAAATTAGTTCGAAATTTAAGTACTCGTTTTGTGGATCCTTTCCTCGCTTCAAGACCCACCGCCAGATCAAGTTCGGTTACACCAACACAGCGTCCTATTATAACAGGTTTGGCTAACGTTGATACTTTAATGGCAACTGGACTACGAAATAGACGCACAAATAGAACAGGCTCTCAAACAACTGCATCATCGCCGTCTCCATCATCTGTTATTCCAACAACCACAGCTACAGAAGGAGCACCAAGTGTTAGAGTAAGTTATCAGCAAAGTAGAGAAGGAAGAAAAGGAATAGGGAAAAGAGAAAAGGGAGATAGGGTAATGATAATGTTGCTGGAGGAAATTATTAAAAAAAACATTTGTATGTGCGTATATAGGATTATTTTGACACGCTTACAGCTCGAGATGTGACTGGAACCGAACTTCAACCACCTTCTCCTCGACACACAAGAATATTAATAGCCATGTTTCCAGATCATCCTAGAGAAAACATTACTAGAGCTTTATCATCCTCTCATAATAATCTGAATAGAGCGGTAGAAATATTACTGAGTACACCTACACCTAATAGAGATGATCCACCAATAGCAAGCAGTAGTAGCAGACCAAATTAACTAAAAAAAACATCATTAGTACAACTCATTGTATCATACCCTTTACTTTTTTTTTTCTATCTCTCTCTTTCAATTTATAACAATCAAAAAAAAAGATAACTAGGTGATGTATTTTTTTTATTATTATTACTATCATACTTATAAAAAAAACCAACTCTGTAAATATAGTCTTTTTTTCTTTATTACTGTGTTTGCAATCAGTTTGGGACAGGTCAAATATAAATGGGACACTTGCCTTAATTTGGATCACTTTGAATTTGATTGGAATACAAGAAATAAAATGGGACACCTTTGCGAAACTGAGACAGTTTTGGGAAATTAGGACAGTCCAATGAAAATGGAACTTATTTATCAATTTGGATCAAATTATTAAAGATAGTATACTTTTTCTTGAAGATGGATCGAAAGGTTAAATTTATAAATAGTAAACATAATATAATCAACTATTAACTATTAGGTTTAAAATACTTACCATCAATACTGAAATACTCCAATCGCAGACTTAGTGTCAAGATGTATTTTAACTTGGACAGTCGTGAAGTTGTACTTCCAAAACGCATTTTATAAATACTATGTTATTTAAGCTTTCATATTAATTGATTCTAGGTGCTCAAATTTATTTTGTTCAGTTTTCATTTATATACATATTATCTTGTTCAGACTGATTATGTTCGTACGCTCATTTAAACTAAACCTACGTGTGATTCTATATGTAAAAACACATTTCCACTACTACAGCATCAATCGAAAACACAAAGGAATTAAAAATATTTTAATCAAAACAGTTAAATGTATACCACTAAAACACCTGTATATTTAAACATTTTTACCTTTTCAGTGAAATATAAAATAGATTTATAAAAAGAGTGACAATAGCATATTGTTAGTACACTATTCTCTTTAATAAAGAAACAATGAAACTGTTAGG
>VCJD01003248.1:29389-44505 GCA_024140245.1 Backusella tuberculispora | reverse complement strand
TTTTTTTTTTTACAACTGGCGTTTTAGCATCATCTTCGGCTTTTTTCATTTTGACAAATATATGATTTCCTGCTTCGTCGATACTGACGTATTTATCACCATCAACATAGCCAGATAAAGGAGACCGAGATCTACTTCCAGATGACTTACTCGATGATCTCGTGGAAGCTAAACTACTACTATTTCCACCACCACCTCGGATGGTTACTCTTCCAGAAGGAGATGTCGCTCTTACTGTCTGTAAATAGGTTTCTTGGAAGGACGGTGTTTCCGATCGGGTGCTACTACTTTCATATGATTCTGGTTTGGTATAAGCTCCTTCAGTAAGGTTGTGTTCTAAAAAAAAACTCCCAAAAAATTAATATATATTGAATCCACTTAAAAATATGCATATATCAACAAATACCCCTTAAAAACCTGCAAGATAAATAGGTGGTTGCAAATTGAAGGAAAATGATTATTAGTTATTTAGTATTATTCCAATCGATTTTTTTTTTTTAGCAACTTACTTTGATAATTCAACCCAGCCGCCTCCAACACGCACCATAACTAATTTACTTGGTAAAATACGACAGTACACAAGACGGGGTTTTTCATCACCAAACCAGTATTTTCCGACCTGCCCAGGAACCATCTTCACCATAAGACGATAAGGGCTTTCATTGACGATACGTCCTAAATGCATGTCCAATTCATTCTTGGGGTCTGAAATATACATACGAGATTGAGATAATCGACTTGAAGAAGATGAAGCGGAGATTGGTGTCTTTGATGGTCTTTTTGAGCTAGTCAAGTTAGTGGGAGGCAAGGCATGCTGATGTAAATTTCTACTACTACTACTCAGTGGAGGGAGAGGCGATTTTCTACTACCAGAAGACATCATCATTATCTTGCTGTGGTTGTTTTTTCTTGTCTGAGATGTTGTTTTGGCCATTGCAAGTTTTGTGAAGAACTCGTGATCAAGTTGGCTAACACAAGTCTGTAGCTCTCTCTCACGAGCAGCTGCTCGGGTTTGTAATTGCTTCCATTTCTTTGTGGCCTTGGATAGGTTATCTGCTACACGTTCATTATCATCCAAATATTGTTTCTTGGATTCTACACTAGCCTTTTTAAGTATATCATTGATTTCTTTTTGATGCAACTTGTAAGTAGCAACAAGAGACTTGAGTAACGATTGGAGATCAGTTTTAACAAATTTGTTGTGCACCACACGTGAATGATGAGGAGCTGCATTTTCAATGGCAGCGGAGAGAAGGGAAACTTGTTCATTAAACTGGTTGATAATAGAAATAAAGTCTGCAATGTTTCCTTCATCAGAAGCTTCCTTCTTCTTGATTGATAAAACTTTATAGAGTTCCTTAATATTTTCTTCTAGAGTGGATTGAAGTGTCTGGACTTCTTCAGTTACCAGGCCGTCTATTTCAAGTAATGGTCTTCTTTCTTCTGATTTTTTAGTCAATGTGCGACTGATTTCATTAGAAATATCTTCCAACTCTTGTTCTTCAGAGGCAACACCTTTACCAGTCAATTGCAAACCATTTATTCTGTCCTCCATGTCACTGGCAAACTGATTAGTTTCTTCCAAGTTCGAAATAAGTCGCTTATACTTTTTTTCATTTTCAATACGACTTCTAGCATCAGCCAAGGTTATCTTCAAAGAGCTCCATTCTTTGGTTGTATCAAAGTTTTTATCATTGACAGTATATGACACCAGAAGCGATAGTTCTTCGGGTATCTCCTTTTCAGCTAGGATATTTACAATATCTGCTCCCAAAGCAAGTAACTCATTAACACCTTCTTCCAGCGATTCCATTTGTCTCTCTATTTCCACAAACTCTTCCATATTATTAACAGTATTTGTTAATTGGTATTTACTATCATTGATTGAATCTAAAATAGTCTTTGAAGATGACAAGTACTGGTAGACGTTTCTTATAAGTTGTGATAAATCAATTTCAAAAGCGACAGAAGCCTGTATTTCATTTGTTAAAGATGTCAACGGTTGAATTAAATGGTCAATATATTCTTTGTCATAGTTGAATTTGGACTGGAGTGTGCTGCATTGAGAGATTTGTAATGATTCCAAATTGTTATTACAGCTTTTTAGCATATCACGTCGCTTGTTCGAGAAATTCATACATTCATCTGATAATACACGAAGCAAATCAATGCTTTGTCCATTAATAGCCTCGTTGATAGACATCAATGTTGAGTGGGTATAATCTTTTGAATTCTGGAGTTCTGTATCACACAGCTTGCACATTTCACTGATACTGTCTTTGATAAACTGGATTAATTCCAACTTTTCGTTGTCTTCAAGTTTAACCTTCAAAATCGACTGTAAATCTTCCATCAGTACAACAAGAGAGTTACGCTGGACTTCAAAATTTACAAAATTGGCGGCATCGCCTACTAAATCATCGCTTTCAAGAGACTTGTTGTCGAGTTGACATTCAGCAGTTAATTTTACTGTGTCCAACCGCAAGGAGGTCACTTGAAGTTTATCATTCACGTCCGAATCTTCTTCCTCAAGCGTTTTCTTTACATGTTCTAATTCTGCCAGGGAATTAAACAGTCTATCAAAATAAGTAGCCCATTTGGTTGTACGAGATAATAAATTGGAAATAGAAGACATCGTTTCCGTGAGTTCTCTCCATAGGTCGTCAATATGGTTTGTAAAAGTGGCAGTAGATATATCAGTATCGATGTGTTTGCGTTGTTCGTTGGTTTCTTCATACATATCTCTGATATACCCATAACGACCATTGAATTGTTTATATTCATTGACAAAATCTTGATGTTGTGTGGAACGACCTTCACTAGATTCTGTTGTAACAACACTGAACTGTTCTTGCATTTTCTTGAGATTTTCAAGTTCATCATCTACTAAACCTTCTAAATGAGCAATACTGTTGTTGTAAACTTGAATCAATCGTTCCAGGTTTTTCTTCTTCTGGATAGAGTCTAAGTAAGTAGATATAGCTTGGACAACTTTCTGGCCTTCATCAAAAAGTGGTTGAATAGTATCTGTCTGTACTGATCCAAGAAGCTCCTTGCAGCTTTTGACCTCTGTTGAAAGAGCCTGATAATCTTTGTTCTTTAATTGATCAAACTTTGCTGTCCATTCAGTAAAGACTTCGTCTGAAACAACGCTCTCTCCATCCCGTATTTCTTTCATTGAACAAGGCTGAACCAAGGACATCAAACTATTAAGGGAGAATAACCATTGCTGTACCTTGCTTTCGATTAGGAGAGAAGTACGAAGTTTATTTGCACTGTTGACTTCAGAAAGCAGTCCATCCCATGCATCAGAAAGTCGCTTTTGAGTAGGTTCAACTGTGTTCGAAAGTTCTTCAATAAGCTGGTCATGGTCGTCCTCTCTCAATTCTTCATCATCAAGAGACTTGTCTCCAAAAGCACTCTTACACTTCTCGAATGCATTATTCAATGATGAAAGGACTGTATCTGATGATTTCATTGCATGCTCTACACTATCCGCCTGGGTGACTGCATCCTTGAGTTTTTCAATATCATCAATACTGATCTCCTTTTGATTCACCTTTTTATCTTGCAGACTCTTTTCAAATTGTTCCACGTCAGGATTACTCTGGCGAAGAATTTCACGTCTTGAATCCATCCAGCCTTCGCACACCTCTGCCTGCTTCTTATACGAATGAATTGATATTCTACGACGAGACACGCGTTCTTTTGATTCAAGAAGCTGTTGTAAGCTAGATAGGATTTCATCCAGTTGAGTGTTGCGGATTTCGATCGTATCACGAATCACTGAATTAGTGGTTTCATCCTTCAATTTAGCTTGAGTAGAAACAGAATCACTTTGTTTAAGTAAACGCATAGGATAAGGAATACTGACTGCGAGGTTATTACGTACATCTTCAATACCCAACTTGAATTTCTGTAGACGTTCCATATGCTCCTCTAAAAGCCTTGAGCCCTTTGTGTTGATGAATTCTTCACGAATAAGCTCTGCTGATTGTTCCAGCTGAGCAGTTCGAAGTATAAAGGCAGATATCAGACATCTCTGAGTGACAATTTCATTGGAAAATTTAAGATTATAATCCATAAGATTTGTTGCATCATCCATATCCTGTTTCTTCTTGGTAAAAGATTCGGATATAAAGCCAGCATTGTTATACATATTGTCGGTATTATCGCTGATAATTTGATTATATCGTTCCTGAATAGATCGGACTACATTTTCTTTATAGGATTCAAAATCTTGATATATAGCTGCCCATTCAGTGCGCAGTTTTTCCTCATCATTCTCATGAGCGTCCACTTTACTGTTCCATCTTGCTTTTTCTTCAACAAAAGTATCAAGTATCACCTCTTGTCGAAGAAGGTAATCCAATGCTTCCCTAACAGTTCCTTCCCAGCGAAGACGCTGTTTGATCAAATCAAGTTCCTTTGACTTTGTAGCCATGTTTTCTTGTAAACGAGTAGTAGTTCTATTGATAGATTCCATTTGAGCTTCTAAATGATCAGGTGTGGCCATAGGTCTTGACAACTTGGGGAAATACTCTGTTAAAACATCATAACTATTTTGAATATCTGGTAATATGGTTTTCAAGAAATTATCCTTTTGTTCGATGAGATTATCAAGCTCATTTTCCAATGTAACAAGATTATCTTCTGTTAAGTTATCTTCTGTAATCCAATGGTTCTTTCTAATAGTGAATTGGCGAAGTTGTTCACTCATCTCCTCAAGTTTACTGATACCAAACTGAAGTTTATTTTCCCATTCTGATCTAACACTGGCTGCTTCCAAAGTGACAGCTTGATCAGATAAACCGAGTTTAAGTTGTGACAAATGTTCCATCACCTCACCAAGTCTTCTTGCAGCTGTTCCCACATCAATTGATTTGTTTTGCTTCTGTTCAATTGAATCTTGTACAATCTGTGCAACTTTATCATGAAGAGTTTTGACTCGGTTACTTTCAAATTCGTCAACTTTTGAAAATAAATCGTCTCTGAATTTTTTCAACTCGATGAAATCGTTACCAGCAGCGAGAGCCAGATTTTCAGCAGATACATCAATATGCTGGGACTTTAAAACATTTATCTGTTCATCAATCCACTCGCGCAGTTGAGAGGCCTCTTCTTCATATTGGCTCACAAGTGATTTCATACGATCAGCATCTTGATAAGATTCCAATAATTGATCAATAGACTCCTCCAAAGAGCGTAATTCATCGATTTTGGTATCCAAAAGAGACTTCACCTGAGCCCTAACTTGAGTACGATACGAAGCGGCTTCTGAAGGATGAAGGGAACGTAACCAGCTACCATTGTAAACTGGATATGGCATACTATTACCACATTCCTCCCAGATTTGTTGAACCTCTTCTTTAAATTTGGTAATACGCGAGTCGAAAGCTGGACCATCTTCATCCTTAACCATAATACGACGTATCTTTTTAGAAACAGCATCTTTGATTTTTTCTCCTTCATGACGTGCATCCTGGACACGCAAAAGAAATTCAGTGATGGTAGATCTTTGAGTCATAAGATCGGACGTGTATTTCGTAAGTGTCGTCAGATCTTCATATCTGAGCTTCAATTCGGATTGTTTTGTTGATATATGCTCAGGTAAAACAGAATCAGCTTCCGTTGATGGTAGATTCTTGAAAGATGTATCTTGACCATTAAGTAATACGGAATAGCTACTGATCATATCTTGATAACAGCTAGAAAGCGACATAATTTGGCGGTCCCCAATTTCTGTTACCTTGTCTTGGATAAATTGAAAAGATTGGAGATTTTCATTATCACCAGCATATGACGGTTTTTCCGAATTCTCTTTTGCAGGATCGTAACGTGCTTTTTTAATATTAAAATCGCACATCTTTCGTGCAATTGTTTGAACATAACTGTTTGTTTTCGAATACTGGTTTTCCCAATCAATACGCTTCTTCAATGTATCTAATTCAAGATTACGTCTTGATAAGAGATCTTTTAACTGTTCTAGGCTTTTTCCAAGATTTTCTACCCCGTCAATTAATCTGTTTCTATCAATAGTAACTGCATTTGACGCATCTACATCAGTTTCAAGAATTTGAACCGTTTCAAACAACTTGGATAGTTCGTCTTCTTCCATTTGCTGTAAGCGAGATGCAATATTATCGCGTTCTTTCTCGAGGCGAAGAAAATCTTCATCATCCGTAGTACTGATATTCTTTTCACCTCCAGATTTGGAAGGGTCCGAAGAATAAAGAACGATATCGAAACGAGGCTTGCTTAACATCTTGATTCTTTCGTCTATCCAAGATTTAGCACGAACCATAGCATCATATGCATCATCTGCACGCTGCTGAAGAGACATAACCTGGTAGCGCGACATCAGAAGTTGATCTAGACCGTCGGCGATCAGCGCAAGAGACATGCTGTAGGCACTGATAGTACTCTTGATGGCTTCATTAGTGACCTGGTTATCATGCATATCGTTAGCACCAATAGCCGTAGACATTTCAGGAGCAGTAGGATATGGAATACAAGTACTGGCATTTGTAATAAGTCGTGCCGACTCTTCTTTAAATAACTGTACACGCTCAGTCTGTATATCGTCATCATTGCTTTCTTCTCTACCAGAGTAATGACTAGATGCATCTACCAACATAGATTTTCGCAGTTTCTCTCCTACATCACGGAGCTCCTTGAATTTTTCAACGGTGCTGATCACAGATAACAACTGTTCAACCACTTTTCTACTAAAACCAGATCGTTTCATCAAGTCTTCAAATGCCTTTTCAAAGCCGGACTGGCGCATTTCTAAATAATCTGGTAAAGTATTGGCTTTTAGATCTTCCATTTCTTGAAATGAATCCAACACGTCTGAATAGGTGCCGTGGTCAAAATCAGCGATTTTTCTTTCGAGATTGACCAGCGTTTGAATCACCTCCTCTATACCACTGCTCTCTTCTTCTGTATAGTTCATATTGTAATCCTCCTCTTTTTCAGACCAACGCGCTTTTCCTTTTAGAAATACATCCAACTGGCCATCAGTTGCAGCGATCCACTGAACTGCGTCATCAAACAAATGTTCCCACTTGACACGTAATAGTAAAAGTTGTATTAAATGCGAGCGTTGATTTAATAAATGCGTTAAATGGTTGAGCATATTCAATGTTGCCAAGGTGATTTCAATAGTAGATGTATCTGCAGGGCTCAGATCTTTATCTTGGCGATCGACAGATGAGGCATTTGTCAAATTTTTCACATGAAGTCGAAGACGGTTCATATCATCGGAATCGAAATGATCAATATCTTGTTTCAGCTTTTCGTGTTCTTCATGAATTCGAACGATAGTGGCATCTGGTATATTGATTTCGCGCGAGAGTGGATCGAACATATCAGCTTCGTTTCTCTCTTGGATTATGGTGATGTGTTTATCAATCCAACTGCGAATTCTTTCAGCTTCAATAAACCATCTTCTCACTTGATCAATCCAATCACGTACAACTTCGTATCGATCTTCAATATCATCAATGTGATTAATGAAGCGGTTATGAAAATCAGCAAGTGTGTCACTCTCCTCCGCAAGTAAATCCGTGTATTCCTCTCGAATTCCTTGAATGGTTCCATTCACTACATTAATTCTCTCTTCAAGATTCTGAATCACATTATCAGTTACCGTTTTTGATTCACTGTCCATCATTAGCTGTTGAATAGCATCCAATTCATCACAGATGGCAGTGGTGATTTGACCGAATGTGACTCCTCTTTTGAACAAGTCAAATTCTGTTTGTTTGTCACGCAAGTCTGATACAAGTTTAGTGTATGTTACATTATCATCCTCGTCGTTCATCTGAAACGCATTTATTAATTTTGATACAAAGGACAAGGAACGACCAAACTCTTGGATGCTCTCCTGTGATCCGTCCAGCGGATGAAGTGGTTTCCCAGTTTCTTTATCTTTGGGTGTCACATCATTTAATGCAAAATCAGCTTGTTCTATGTCCTTTAACTTTTTGCTCTGGTAAGATTCTTCTTTCCTTCTGGATAATAACTCCCACTCGGCTTTTAGTTGATTGTAACGGCTAAATAACGCATGTCGTTCATCCGAATTTGGATCCATTCTTTCAAGAATGTAGTTGATATGACTGAGAAGTAGTTGAGGCTTTAAACTGCTATCATTATCGTTAATAGAAGTTTCGGTTTGATGTATTACTGACTCCAATGTATCTAGTTGGTGATTGATATCCTCTTCTTCTACTCGTATTTCTGGCTGCGGTGTTCCAGGAATTGATTCTTTCTGTTCTTGTAAATCGATAGTATCAGAAGCTATAAGGGAAATATCTTTCCATCTTTTTGTTTGAACATCATTCTTGGAATGATCATCCTGTTCGCGAGCATATTTTGACATGACTTTATACATTTCACTGATATACATCATTACAGACGGTTCATGAGGATATTCAACATTAGTCAAATCTTCTGGTTCAAGATATTGAGGAACTCCCATATGTCTATCTGCTACATCAAACGCCAACGTCAAAAGTGTATGCCAAGTCTCCTTTTCTGCTATCGAGTGTATATGCTCCGTAAATAGAGTTGGAATCAAGTCAGGGTTATGTCGATGAATTAACAAACAAAAAGCAAGACCAGATCGCCAAGACCTTGAGAAATCTTGAACTTGTATAATAATATGAGCAGTAACATAATCTTCTAACTGATTACGAACCCACTGTAATAAAACGTATTTAGAATCTGCTATCGGTTTTCCTCCTGAACGAGACGCGCTAATACTTGGTAAAGGAGATGGAGGAGGTACTTTTGCTGAATTTGACTACAAATAAAATAAGTAAATACATGTTATTATTATTATCACTATTATTACTATTATTATTATCCTGTTTTCTAATGTTATTAAATTCTTTACATTTTCTGTATAATCATTCAAGACAGGATGTATTTGATATTTCAGCATAATAAAAAAAGCAAGTGCTAGAGTATTTTTCACATCTCCATTGACTATATTCTCACTCCCGATAGGTGGTAAACTATCAGCACCCCATTGTTGCTCCAGAAAGCCTAGTGCTTGTGCTACATTTGAAAGTTGGTGAATCCGCATATTTCCCTTCTCTGGTTTGGGCACTCCCTGTGAAACGACCGATAGTAGCTTTAACAATTTTTTCCCGTCTCTAAGATCTTTATCTATATTATCGATGTGGTCGTCTACTTTGCTTAGTTGAACATTTATCCATTTCGTCAAAGTTCTTATCTGGATATCTAAATAGTCTGATCCAATGCTTCTAACAAGATCCTCTCCCGTTTCATGATGGTTTTGTCCCTTTCTATTAGTCGTTACAGGTGGTATAAGCTTGGAACTGGCTCGATTAGAGGTCGATCGTGTTGGTGCATTTTCTGTCACTGTGCTAAGATGAGAAGATGCTGGCTTAAGAGTACTCATGATGCAATGAGGATCATTAAGCAATCAAAAAAGAGGGAAAATGGCAATGAAGGAGAGTGAAAATGAGAGAAAAAGAGAAGATAGAAGAAGAAAATAAATAAATGAAATATAAAAATGTTTTGGTGTACGAATTACTTTATTTGGAAAGTATTGGGAGCTGAGTACTTTTTTTTAACAAAGAAATGAAAAGTTTTCATGTTTTTATTTTTGTTTAACTTTTACCATGGTAGCGTTATCAACGCTACCATTAGTTGGGCTTGTATTCTGTTTCATGAACGCGACATGCAGATCTATTGTTATTGTTATTTTTAATTCCTGTTACACTGATTTACTTGCATTCTTTTTAAGTAAAGTTAGTACAAAATGCTTAAATATTCTTTCTTTTTTTACATTTGCTTACTTTGAGCTGTTTACACTAAAAAAGAAAATCAAAAGCAATATATCGTGGATACATCGTGTGTGTGTTAAATATAAGGATACATATACTTGTCATCTAAAAAAAGAAACTAGAATGCATCTTGTTGATCACATACAACAACTTATAATGTGCCTTACACGTGCAAATTTTTGATTGTATGGAGTTTGAATTTCTAATTCTTTAAATTGCACAGGCCCTCCCTCTCTGTACACTGCATGGCCCTGTAACCTAATAACAAATACGCTAGTCTAAATACCATTTGTAATAATAGATCATTTCGAAGCATTCCATAATGTTGAATTTAATAAATACTTTTATTGTATATATGAACCTAGATATAGTACAGTTAAGTATCACGATCATTAGTATCATATAAACAAATGTCTACATATACATAGAGGGTATACTACGTAAGCATAGGTAACAGATGGTTCAAAAGATATAAAATATATTATTCTGTACAGTTCAAAATAAACAACCACAGATTATTATATAAAGCTACACTTCATTATTATTAGTGTGCTTGAAAATGAATATGGTTTTTACAAGATGCGATTTGGATCGGATTGAAATGATATACACTCTTTAACATGTAGTCAAATATTATTAAACGTAGAAACTTAGATTCAATGATACAAAAAATCTTATTATATAGTAGATTAAAATAGCTAGAGTCAACAACGAAGCCTTGTAGACGGGAGAACCAAAGATAATATATACAGTGCAAAAGGTAACAACGCCTGCTATCATACATATAACTTTAAGGGGTAAGTAGTAAGGAAATGTGGAATGTCTTCATGTTCAAAACTACACAAAAAAAACAGAAAATATTGATGTATAGGTCGGCATTCTGAATGCTATTATGAATATGGGTCAATTCTATCAATCACTCTAAAAATAGTACAGCACATTATCTAGTCAACTCGATTATAAACGCTACTTTTCACAAAGTACAATTAGTTTCAAGATTCAATGGCTCCTTAGTATTGTGTCTATACGAACTTTCTTTTTATGTTACAAGATTTTGTATTTTCCTTGACGCCGATTAAATAAAACTAGCTTGAAGGCTGTAGCAGATTCTAGTATTATACTTTACTCATTTTTCGAGCTTTTTATTATGTGAAAACATACATTCTAACCCTGATATTACAATTAGCTTCTTCTACTGACTATCACTGGTATTCTCTAGTCAATGAAATTAACACTCACTTTATTAGCAAGCTAAAACTTATACGCATATAAGTGATGAATAAAATTGACTTGTACTCAAAATGACTATCTATGTTCTAAATTTATCCAAACATCTCTACACTCTAGGATACTGGTTAGTAGTAACGATTGTCAGCGATTGTTAGTGTTTTCTTATTTTTTATAATTATCAGAGTAGTGGTTTTCCATTCTAATAAAAAGCGTAGTTTCTTTATTTTCTCTACAAAAAAAAACGACACCACTTTGTATATATTTAAAGGGATTGGTTGATATAATATCATTTTTCTCGCAAAACGATTTTTTCTTCCAAGTTTTTTTTATGCACCATTCTTTTGGTATTAGAAATGACTTACAGAAGCTTTTTTTTTCGAAAATACTACTTCAGCGACTGACTTGAGTTCTCTATCTTGCTCTTATAACTAGACCTTTCTTATATGCTAACTGGTGAGTCTACTTCTTATTTCTACTACAAAACTCTACTTTCACTTCTACTTCATCCATTGACTCTCTTTTTGGCAGCTATATTAACATACAGTATGATCATCTGTCTCCTACAGATATAAGCCAGATTAAAATCTAAATGTATATCATCGACGATGTGCTTCGCTGCTTCTTTACACCATAAGGAGGGTAAATATATACATATGTATATATATTAGAAAACAGTTTCCATATATAGAACGAATATCTCTTCGCACTCCAAGCTATATATTTATATTCCAAAATCATCATGTTCGTCTTTTAATAATAATAAAAATAATCATAAAAACTTCTCAACTCGAAACCAAAACAAAATCAAATAGTTCTATACTCCATTTATTATCAAAGAAAGAATAATCGAATGAAACAAAAACAAAGTATTGAGCTTAGAAAACAAGAGCGGCACCCTTGGTCTTCTTGTCACCACCCAATTCGAAGTGCTTGCATCTCTTGATAGCGAGTTGCATCTTGTACTTGCAGGCTAAGCACGAAAAATAAAATTAATTAGTCTCTATAAATTCTCATAATTTTACATAAAACTTAAAAAAATATTTACAAGTGCATTCAAGACGAAGGACGATCTTCTTAGTGGTCTTAGCCTTCTTGTGGAAAACGGGCTTAGTCTGACCACCATAACCGGATTGCTTACGGTCGTAACGTCTCTTACCCTGAGCGAACAAAGAGGCCTTACCAGACTTGTACTGGGTAACCTTGTGAGGGGTGTGCTTTCTGCACTTGTGGCCCTTGCAGAAGGTGTTACGGGTCTTGGGAATGTTGACCTATTAAGACGTGTACGCATTTTTAATATATATATATATATATATATGTGACATTGTTTAATTCCCCTTTCATCCATATTTCATTATTTTTGAATAGGAAAAAAAATGTATCTGTATCCATCCATCTAACTATTCATCTATTCATCCATTTATACATTCATCCATCCATCCGTTCATAAAAAGAAACCCCATATATAAAACGAAAAGGACATAGTCTCAACATACCATTGCTTAAACCGTTTTTCAATGAGAGAGAGAGCAGATCATTTATTATTTGTGCTTAATATCATCAGTTCTTGGGCTTGATTTTTTAAAAGTCAGATTTAATAGTTTTAATCGATAACACCAACAATCTTATAGTAAGAAAAAAAAAATAGAATAAGGTTCACCGAAAACTTCGTTCATCGTGTAAATGCCGTTACAATTACTGAAAACAGGTTTGAATTGCTATTAGCTATAGAAAGCTTTGACTCGATGGTGCATTCATTCATTTTTAAACAGGTTTACCCAAATTTAAAGAAAAGCTTTCAATTTTGATTGGTTAAACTAAAACTGGTCAGGTGGCTCAGGTCTAAGACATTGACCCAATATCATCAAGTAAAAATCGACCCAATATTTTTAATAAAAAGAACAATAATAGAGGTAATTGTTCTTTGTGCAATGCGAAATGAATAGTTTGTACATCAACAAGTGTTTTGCAATGTAATACAAAACAGTATTAGTTTGTAACTTTGAAGCATTGATAATACCCTTTTCCTTCTTCATTTCTTCAAGTTACAATCCTTTTTATCCTTGTAAATAATAAACACCATTATTCTATATTCAATTTGATTCTAAATAATAATACTTAATAATTGCACTGATAATAAAAAGTCTAAATGACTCGTCTAATTCTTCTCATTGCAATACTTTTGCAATTTGCAAATGGTAAGATTCTTTTTTTGTTTTATTCTTACAATAAGCTAAACTTTAAGGCTAGCGCAACTCGTTGGTCCAACGGTTACTCCAACCGAAACTACTACTTGTAAGTGAGGCAAATATATGTATAGATTTGATGTCATTTAGTCTGACACCCAAAAAGTAGATAGTGATTTTGGATCTACAACCACAGCTACACCTGACTTGACTATGGCTGGTTCATCTGGTTTATATAACTCAACTCCAACACCAAGCGCCTCACAAACCTTTGTCTTTGTTTCTGGATGTGGAAACTCATGCAGTAAAACAAATCTCGGTAAATACATTTTTCTTTCTTTATTTTTTTCATTCTAATAAAGATATATGTTCTATAGGAAGTCAGAGTTCAATAGCTTCTGGATTGCCACAAGCTCAATCTAACAATGTATCAGATGATAACCATAAAAAGAATACTATCATTATTGCAATCTCGGTGTCAGCAGGTGTTCTTTTGATTATTATATCATTTCTTATTTGTTTCTTTTATCGAAGAAAGAGACAAAGAGATGGTAGCTTTGATCTCAATACATCTTCTTTGGGACCTATTGAATCTTACAAAAATACAAAAGGTAAATCAAAATGGTAATGCTTTTTGTTATATAGCAAATGTAATTAACAATAAGCCTATTTTAGAAGATGAAACTGTAAAAACCTATAATATATCTCCAGTGGAAATGTACCGTTCAAGCAATGATGATGACAAAAATGATAGCAAAATCACACCACCTGTCATTATGTATACAGATGTAATGAAGCAAAGTGAACAACAAGATGGAAAAACAAGCGCAAGACTTTCAAAATATAACTTTTTAGCACACATGTTTACTCAAATGAAAGAATCCTATTCTCTGGGAGCGATGGTCCTGGCACAAGATTCTGTAAATAGAGATGATGTTATTCAGAGCCAGCATAATCGCTCTCCTGTGCCTGAAAAGTTTTACAACAACAATATTTCTTCCAGCCTTGACCATGAAAACAAAAACTCAGTGCGTAACATTGATCAAAACAGCCAATTACAGACTATCCAAATGAATCATCCTTCCTACCCTCTCAATCAAAATCAGCAATTGGCTACCAGTAGTAACAGCTTATCAACTTCTCCGCTCCCAGAAAGTGGCCGGGAATCGACAACAACCGTTGGCACACTCCACGCTCCCTTGTTTAAAAATAACGGTTTATATCCTCCTAGATCATCTACAAAAACAAAGCCATCATCATCGTCTATACTAAACAAACAATCAAATAATTTACCTCAAATACCCAATAGCAATCCAAGACGTGACTTTTCAAGTAGTAATCGTACAAACACGTCCAAGGATACAAGGACCGTCGAAAATACGGGATCCTCAAGATCCTATAATTTTTTCTAAATTATTATTATTATATTTATATATTTAGTTAAAACCTATATCAATTGTCTAAAACAATTGTAGCACAAGCAATTGTCACATAGAAAGATATAGATAACGAATCTTATACGTAGATACCCTTTTTAAATGTACTCTTTCTCGAAACAAATTATTAATTATATATTAAAAAAATCGCTTAATTATTATTATTATATTAATACATTTCAAGTGATTCTTGCACTTTATATTTCTGCCATTTGTTATAGTTGTTTAAACAGTTTAAACTAAAATATTACGTAAAGACTTTTTGTACTTTCTTGAACTGAAAAATAAATTACTATTTACAGATATATCAAGTGAGCGTACCAATAAACAAAAACTATTTCATGTTACATTAATCGGAGAGTACAAAAGAAAAACTGGTCTTTAATTTAGCCATGTCCCTGATATAATTTGGGTTGAGTCTGTTCCTTAAATAGACATTGAAACTTGTT
>VCJD01003248.1:12233-23594 GCA_024140245.1 Backusella tuberculispora | reverse complement strand
TTTTTTTTCTTTTTTTTTAGACAACAATATTACCTTTTACAAAAAAAGAAAAAAAGGGGAAAATGAGTGTATATAAAACTTGATTACTTATAAAACCAAATACAAGATTATAATGGAATCTGTATGATTTTAAATATATTAAGAATGTTTATATTCTTGGTATTTAATTGTTGGTATAAACAATTATAAATGAAATACGTTTGCATCTTGATAAAAATTCGTTTAACTATGCTAAATACCAATATATTATAATTCCAGCGGTTTAGAGATACCTGATTAGATTTAAATAAGATAAAATCCACTGAAATATAAATCACTTCCAGAAATACTTTTATTTATAGCTTCAAGACCATCAAAAAATAAATGCATACAATATTCTATATATTTGCATGTATATCACTTGCTCAATTGTCAATAGCCTATCAATCGGCTGACAAAAACTTTGAACTTGACTCTATTTATTATTATCCAACTCAAAAAGAAGGCTCAACAGTTTCTAACACCCCTCCCATTATTGCTGAACTCATGCCACTAGAATCATCCCGCGATTCAGTATATGATATAGAGGAGTTCCAAGATCCAGAAGACGCTTCATCAAGTATTCAAAGCGTTGAAGATAGCATTTATTCCAACTACGAAATAATTACCGATTTTGATGACGAGCTGTCCTATAATTTTTCGGCAATCAGCTTTGAATGATCAAAGGTAATACTATTTATATATCAACTTACCAATAGGTAAATATAGACTGTAAAAAAATATTTAATAGTCATATACATATATCTAGCTATTAGAAGTTTCAAGTATATTAATACAAATGGCGAAGTAGTCAATTCAAATATATAATAGCGTTTTCATCTTCTCAGCAGTATAATTATAGGTGCTATTCTCTGGATTCTGTCAAATCATCATAGCTTTTTATCTTAATAAAAACTTAGAAGTATTTACCCAATAATATAATATCACAGATTCTTCAATATATATATATATATGTATATATTTAAATATCTAAAGCTATCCATTTATTATTAGTTTATTGGTGATTGTGAATAAATGCATAATTTTATTTATCTTTATCATTATCTTTTTACTATAAACTATGATATTGATTTTATTACTACTACTAAAAATTATTAGTTTTTGATTCATATAGTAAGTATATGCTCTAATGTCACAAAATATAAGCTTAGATGTAACGATATTCTTCCAGATGCGGAATTATATATTGTTATAGGTACGCATGTAATTATATAAACAAATCTCAATTTTTGTTGATTTTATTGATTTACTCAAGATGAAGAATGTATAATACAACTAGTGACACTATGTAGTTAATGAGAAAGTCAATCTAAAATATTATCAACATTACTCCTTTATATCTTTTATCTACGACATACATTTTACTTATCAATCACGTACGCTTAAAGCTTGGCTTTTATTATTATTATTATTATTAGGAAACCCATATAGCGATATTCAATTGAATAGAGCTTTATTCTAAATACTTTATAAAGAAAAGGAGACATTCTAGATTACTGAGAATACTCATCAAGCTAGTTTACAGTTGTACTAAAACAATGAAGTGTTTAGATCTATCTAGCATGTTTGTGTTATAATATATGCTAAAATGAACCATTTATGATCTTTAATTATCATCTAAATTGCTATCTCAAGAGCGTGAAATTGCCAAATTCCGAAGAAACTTTAAATTTAAAAATACAAGAAAATTAACAGACCAAAAATTGTGCTATTTTTTTTATACTTTTTTTTATACTTATTTATTTATAAACTAAAAGGCTAAACAGGAATGAGGTTAATTATCGTAGTTACTGGACTAATAGTTTTGATACAAGCCGCGTATATTCCTACTGAAAGCCTGTCTTCAGAAGATCTAAATGATTTGGAGGCCTATTATTCTAATTCAATTTTAGATAAATCAACACATACATTACTTTTAAATATTCCCACTTCTACTCCTACTCCAGAAATTTCAAGTAAGCCTTATTTAAATGATAATAGTAGAGAAGACTTTCTTACTCAAATTAAAAACCCAGATGAAATCAAGGAACAGACTTTTTCATTTAGCTTTTCAAATCCAGGAACCACACACTCTCTCTCAGTTGGTGCCTCAGAAGGCAGATTTAGCGGTGACTTTTTTGGTGGTGCTGGAGGAAGTCTGTTTCGTCCAGAGAATGTTTCAGGAACAGAGCCTGAATCACTTGAAGCAACTGTCCAAAAGAAAAAGCCAAAAGGACTCTTTTCGATTCTTGGTGACATAATTGGTGGAATAGCCTATCTGTTTTTTCCTACATTTAAAAAGCATCAAAATAGCTCACCTGACGCGAATGCAACCTCTTTTAACGGTTTTATTGGTTCTGGAACAGACTTTGACGGACTCTTCTTACCAAATGACCATAATAAAGAAAGTATTTTAATACCAGCGGATGATAAAAAAGCACAAGATCTATTAACTTCTATTACTAAGATCATATCAGTATCATTATCTCTTCCCAGTGAAGCACCATTTGCTAATAGTGATGGAACTAATTTTCGATTAAGAGCAAATAAAGATAGATTCGATACAAACGGAAATACATTTGATCGTTTTACTGGTCCTGGTTATGACTTTAATGGTATTTTTCTACCGAATGGTCATAATAAAGGAAGCCTTCTGGAGCCTTCAAATAACCAAAAGGCACAGTCGTTATTAAATTCTGTAACCAAAACCATATCAGTAACAGTATTTCTTCCTAGTTCGAAGCCATTTGCAGGAGATTTTAGATCAGCTGACGGTTTTAGTACTGATGGATTAAATGGTTTACTTGGTGGCTCAGGTTCACAAGGAATGACTGGATCAAACACCGAATCTAAAACAAGTGGTACCGGTGAATCAAATGATGGATCCAATTCAGGATTTGGATTTAACGGATCCAGTTCAAATGGAAGTCGAAATAGAAGTGGCTCTACTGGTGGCTCTACTGGTGGCTTTGCTAGCAATTCGAACACAAGCTTTAAATATAATGGATCTGGCTCAAGCGGAAGCGGAAGCGGCTCTAATATTGGCTCTACTGGTGAATCTAATTCAGGATTAGTATTTAACGGATCTGGTTCAGGTGGAAGTGTTTCTGGTAGTGGCTCAAACACAGGCTTTGAATATAACGGATCAGGATCAAATGGAGGCAGCTCTAGTAGTGGATTAAATACAGGTGTTAGATACAATGGGTACAATTTTGGTTCAAATTCGGGATTTGGATCGAATGAATTGTATGACTCATACAGTGGTGGTTCAAATACAGAATCTGGATCTAGCAATTCTGGTTTATTTGATAACGCAAATTCAGGATTTGGGTTTAATGGTGAAAGTAGTAATTTTGGTTATAACAGTGACTCTAATAAAGATTCTGGATCCAGTTTTACCTTTGGAAACTCTGGTTCATATGGTGGATCAAATACCGGCTCTGGATCTAGTGGATCATATAGTAGTTTTGGTTCGGGGAATAATAACCCGCATGGTTTCTCATATTCATTCCCAAATAATTATGGAAACTATCAACCTGCCCCAGCGTATTCTTTTAGTTATAATTTTCCAACACCAACACCAACACCAACACTCTAAAAAATAGATATTTATTTGGTTATTGTAATTGACCATATCTACAGTTCAGTAAATTTATTGTATTATTGAATCATTTTAAATCTAAGAGAATTTTTTTAACTCGTGGCTTCGTTCTATTAATGTCAGATAAATAAATATTAGAGATTAATTTAGTACACCTAAATTGAAGCTATTACTTATCTACAGATACTGAAAATATCTTTCACTAAATATTTTTAATAATAATATTATCCATTTACATTAAGAACTATCTAAACACCTTTCACGATTTTTACTTTCAATGGAGGTTAATGAAATAACTATAATCATGTTATTTATTAAATTTGTATTATATTACTGATTTAATATTTATACTCAGTGCACTGAACGCTAACACTTAAGAATACCCCTTCAAGACATGTTTATTACTTAAATCACTGAGGACATAAATTTTATATTAGTTATACTTGTCATTGTTTTGCTATTCCTTCCATTATCTTTAATAAAACTTTTATTTTTATTTTAAATTATATATAATGCGGTTACCAGCGGTATTTTTAAACATGTTTTACAGTTAATTTTAAATAAATCATAAATAAATCAAATGTCTCTCGCTGCTATACCGTTGCGCTAAAAAATATTTCACCTTCAATATTTCATTAATGATCATGAAAGTGAGAACTACAATGGAAAACATACATTTATATCACAAAAACTAAAATAAGGGACCTTAGAGCATGTTTAGCGGCGTCCCGATAAAGCAGAAAATCCTTTTATAAGGACTGGACTTTAGGAGATATCAATTTAGCGGTGTCCTGAAAATAATCTGAAAAAATGGGATAATTTCGAGTTTCCCAATTGTTTCCCGATATATTGGGTCAGATTAAAAATTTTGGATTCTATGAGAATGTATTTGTGAAATAGGGACACCGCTAATGGAATTGAGTAATCCCCTATTGAGACTGATTTTTTTTTCTTTAAAATTGGGATTTATGTTGGGACACCGCTAAACATGCTCTTATTAAGGGTGGGCGCCTTCCAATAGAGACTTCACCACTTGTTAACGTGAAGCTTTCAACAGCCAAGGCAATCCTTAATAACCTGAACACATGTAGCTCTTCACCATCACTGAAATAATATGGAAAACCTAAAAATAATCCAAAGAATATAGATAAAAGAGGTGAAATAACCTCTCATCCCGGCATCATTATCTCATATAATATATGAGTGAAAGAGATCATTATATACTGTGATTTACATTTTTGTGACTATTCCAACCAGTAAAAACGCTCTAGTTTTGAAGCAAAGAGAGAACTGTCTATTAAAATATTGTTTATACTCCACTAAATTGATGTGAAGGGAAGTTTATTAATGGTGTAGTGTTGCCCATAGTATTGAAATCTATTGCTATTATACAACATTCAGATTTAAATTTTGTTTATAGCCTCGTCTAGAACCATTCTTCTTAACTCCAATATATTGGTATATGATTACTCGGAGATAATTGTTTTATAATATACTTTAATCTCACATTACTCCTTATTTTAATGATTTATTTATTGAATTATACCACTTCAGAGCATCGCGGGAGAATCGCATGGCGTTAATCAAAACTCTACTCTAGAAGTTATCTCTTTTTTATACATCTTATAATCCAACACTATGATACAAACTAAAAATAATACACAGGTTCGATTTAATTACTGTTTAATAACAGAAAGAGTATCTTTCTTTTTAGTAAACATTGATACTTCATCAATATAATGGGAGCACTGGCTTCTTAATGAAATTCTTCTATCACTTAATTGAACCATAGGTGATACACATTTAACTAATGTTTTAAAAACACCTTGCTTCTGTATATAATTTATAGCAAAAAAGAATATATGTAATCCGATTTTTGGAATTGTTTACTGATAACTTTCTAATAAATAATACTCGGCATTCGAGAATTAACTTTTTATGGATATTTATTTCTTCTATATATAGCTTATTTAATAAAATAAATTAAAGTATAAACAATAGAAAAATACTTCTATAGCTGTTGCTCTTCTAATTCAAAACTGATGAAAAAAATTGATGTTGCAATTCTAATCGATTATTATGATGTATAGTTCTTTCCTTCTTTTGGCTAAAATGCCAACGACATTCTCAACAATCTCTCACGCTGAAATTACCACATGTATCACTTCTGAAAAAAACTAGGAATGCTCCTTAAAATAACAAAATTAGGTCGACATGTCTATAAACAAAATCGAACTATACTTTTTTGTTGTCTATTATTACCTAAAATAATTATATAAGCAGAAATTATAATCAAAACATAAAGCAATCTAATTATATATAAATACCTTGCATATGTGAAATTTAAACTATAAGAAGTTTCATAAAATCAAAAATATAATACTATGCGTTTCTCTCTTGCCATTTAGCCACAGTGTTTTTGGCACACGATGTCTATGCTGAAGAAGAAATTAATCTATCAGGTTTTGTATCTGAAAATGCTCTTGAAGAACCATATAATGTAAAATATATAGCAGTCGACTTGAAGAGTCATCCTTAGTTGAAAACGATCTTGATTCTCCTGAAAATATACAAGAAGACCTTTATTTCGGTATTGGTCTAGGTCATATTGGTGATAGTATTGAATTTAATCCTTACGGAGGTTATGGTAGCTCTGGTGTAAGTGCTGGTACTAATGGTTCTGTTGGTGTTGGTGCAAATACTGGTATTTATAACTACAATGCTGGTGTTCAGTCTGGTAACCACAGCTATAATATTGGTGTCCAGCCTGGCACCTACAATTACAATGCTAGTGTTCAGCCAGCCAGCGGTTCTATTGGTACTGGTGGTTCTGTTGGTGTCGTTGTTGGTAGTGGTGGATATTATGGAGCTGGTGTCGGTACTGGCGGTGTAGGTGTAGGTGTCGGTGTCCAGCCTGTTGGTGGTTCAATTGGTACTGGTAGTGTTGTTGTCAGCATTGGTGGTATCGGTGTTGGTGACACTGGTGGTGTAGGTATCGGCGTCCGACCTGTTGGTGTTGGATTCATAACTCTTGGTAACGCCTTAGGTATTACTGGTGGGGGAGCTACTGTCGGTGTTGTTCCTCTCGGTGCCATTTTGGGAGCTGGAGGCGCTGGTGGTGGAACTGTTGGATACACTACTCTTGGTAGTGATTTGGGTCTTGGAGGTGCTGGTGGTACTGGCGTTGGTGGTACTGGTGGTGCTCGTGTTGGATATACCACTCTTAGTGCTGCTCTTGGCCGCGGTTACGGTAGATACCAAGAAAACAATGAATTCGAAAACAATGCAGAGGCCCAACAACTGAATGATGCTGTTGATGCTTGGGCTCAGAACGTAAATGCTCAACAAGCTTAAATGAATTATTGATTTTGAGCTACTCCTCACAATTGACAAGCATAAATACCCTAAGTTATTCAATCGAAAAAGCTAATTTAAATTATCTTTTCCCTAAGTCTCCAAAAATTCTAAAAGTCCCCACACATTTGGAACTCAGATCGAAAATAAAAGAAAATCTTATAGAGATCGTATAATGTCATCTACGGTATACAAAACTGTTTTGTATGCTTTTATATGTGTGTAAAAAGACAAAAATTTGTACTATATCAATGGTCGAAAGATTCATTCATAAGAGCAAAAAAAAAAACTAATTAGTATTGTTATCAATTCCAAATATATAGTCTATATTGTTTGACAACCAGTGTAAAGAATAGCCTTTATGTGATCTTCGTCTTTCGGCAATATCCACTGCTGTTTGTGTGCTAATGATATTTGATAAAGCATACTCTTCTATTTTTTTGATAATCAATCGTCTTCTATTATAAAATTTCTTTTCTTTTTCTTCCTTTCTCCATCTTATTCCCCATCTTGCTTTCAAGTCTTTAATTGCATGACCACCGCATAGCCCTTCGGTCCATTCTCTCCATAGGTCAGATATAGAAACTATTCCACGGCTCATACGATACATTGGAACAGTTCCATCATAATTATTACGGATAGGACTTTAAGTTGTTATGATGGTTTCTTGATTTTGTATTATAATTGAGGGTTGTGAAGTGGTTGTTGTTGAAAAGATAGTATTTTGTTGACCATCTGTATTTGGCATGGTAATGTTTAGACTAATTGTAGCCTGGCCAGTAACAAGACGAGTGATATAATCATTGGTTTTAGAATTAGTAGCAATTTGTGAATCTAAGCGAGCCGAAAGATCATGATGCATTAGTTTTATTTTCTCTTCCTAGATAGGTACACAACGTTGAAGTAAAATATTAGCAGGATCGCTGTTCTCGGCTGCAATTGATATCATGCGTTTAAAAAGATATTTAGTATGTGAAGTACATATAATGCTTTTTTTAAGGTGATAACTTACTCTTTATATTCCAAGAAAAGCCTATCAGAGAACAATGCATTTTTCCAAAGGGGATGCGTTAGGAACTTTTCCATCATAAATATAGAATCTTGGATTATTGTTTTTCGAAGCATAAAGAGTAATTGAAAAAATTCTCGTGCAGCAATAGTGACCTCTATTCGATCGCCATTATCTGGATTGGCCTGTTTCGAGAGCAACCTGTCGTTCTAAGAGTCCAATTGAGGAAAAATCATTCTACATAATTCCTCAGATGGATCTATCGCTGAGCGAGACAAATAGAACTGGCCTTGTTGTACTGTGAATTCAGCCATCACTCTCATCACCTCTCTGGGAAGTCCAGTCATATACGCGACATTCATAGTTGTATTATTCCATCTATCTAGACGCATTATTTGGTCTTCGTTCACACCAGTCAAGTCAGCCATTCTGACAGCCGAACCACGGTTGATACGGGTTTTTTTCTTTGTGAATATTTGTGCACCATCAAGACCTTTTGCTACCGCATCACGATGCCCACTATATCCCCAAGGCTTTTCGACATTCTGCGTTGTCTGACTTAAAAAGTTTTATCATGTATCAGTCTGGTGAAGTAGTAAAGTTTGGGAAAGGCTCGTTTTGAACGTGAAAACGCCAGAAAAGATACAAACCAAGGGCCATTATTGGACATATTTCAATTCGATAACTACGAATGCATCCTGTAAGCTCTAGGCGATTATTTCTGTTTGTCTTTCCTTGTCTTAAAATCATGACCAATGCTGGACATTCAATATCTGGTCGAATTCCTTCATTATCAAGATTGATGGTTTGAAAATTGGTCAATTCAGCTTTTCTAATTGATTCATCCCTTCACAAAAAATAATGAGAATAAGGACGATAAAGAGTCTCGGAAGTTTTCACCATGATTCCTCTGGCCATTCAGATAAAACTGCACCACTTTAGCAACTTGGTCCAAAGAAGTGTACCCATCAGCAAGAGTTCCTTCACCACGACCATAACAGTTATCACGACTTATTTCAAATTCCTTCATTTTTGAACTTTTGATCAAATCGACAACTGTTGCTCTTAGGTGTTTATTACAGTTGATTTTTTCCTGAACCTGAGTTTTGTACAGATCGGTAATGGCTGCGATACATTGCTCAAGGGTGGAAGTTTTGATTTTTTTTGGGAACAGTTGAGTTTTTGATTTTTTTACGAGATTCGCGACCTAAGACCTATCATGATAAACAGTAAAGTGTTAGATAGATCATTAAAAAAAAAAAAACGGTATAAACTAAATAAAAAATACCTCTTGACGTATAAAATAGCTCAATTTGGCCCCAGAGACGATACCTCTTCAAGTTCGCTTTCATCTACAAATGTTTTCTATGTCTATTTGAGAAATTCGTTAGTATTTGCCGAATAAACCTTCTTCATAGTTTCTGGTCTACAATTTTGAGTCTCTTGAGCAGTTAAATTAAGTGATCTGCTCATATTATAGTTAACGGAGCCACCATTTGGGTCCATACCCATATTAGAATTTGATCCTGAAGACGATCCAGTGTTAGAAGTGCTGTTCATGATCAATTTGGGAAAGATGCACTTAAAAAAGTTTTGAAATATTTATGAAGATTTTCTTTTTTAATGAAAGTCGATTGAGAGCCTTTTATATTGTTTGAAAAAATTATTCCTTTTTCTATTATTTGGCTGAAGTCCGGTAAAATCAGAGGACTTGAGTCGGGGACTCAAAAAGCGAGCTCTGAGATAAGTCCTCATTTATTTCCAATAAAATGCTAATTTTAAAATTGTTTTAGTTTATGATAATCAGCTGTAATCTTACTGCTTAAAACAGGCAAATAATTTCAATAGTGAAGCAAATATTTAAAGTTAATCACTTTTCAAGACAAGAATTAACTGATACTTGGAACTGCTACTAATTTTAATATACTGCTAATTCATATATTACATACGCTATTTAGCTGTATGCTTGAAATCGAGAGGTATTTTATATGAACTCTTGATATGTAAGATATCAATATGAACAAAGTTTTTGAAATGCCTTATTATTTTTGTTCTAAATACCTTACTTCAATATTCGGAAAAATAAAGTTTTTCAACTAAATATGGCATGAATCAGCAAAGAAAACTGTGTGTATTTTGATTACATTGGTTCAAAATAATACATATTTACTACGAAACAATATTCAAGTAAGTAACAAGTAGTTAATATAATACATAAATAGTTCCGCATTACATTAACTGAAATAACTATAGTAAAAAGCATTTGGTAAATCCCGATATAACTTAAGTGGGAAAGAATGTAGTTATATGCTGTTTTTATTATCAACTGAAAGAATACTTATAAAAGGGATTTTATTCAGAATAGCTAATATATTTGTTTTTATTTGTCTTATTTTACTTTTCATAACATTAAATGCGCCTATTACTTCAACTTCTTGCTGCAACACTTTTACTACAAGTTGTCTATGCCTCTAGAGCTCGGGAATCAAAGCAACTCGCTTTCATCTCTTCAGTCTCTGCCGCCTCTATCGCTTCTGCAGCTGCAGTTGCAGCTACTCCTGCTAATATTATCGATTTTGAAGATTCTGATGATTTTGAAGTCGAAGTTCAGGCAATTGCTGAAGGAATAGAAAAACTAGGACTCTTCGATTATATCAAAGAGGCGACAGTTGAAGAGCCAGTTGAAGAGATTTTATTAGACGAAAACCCTGAAGCCGATACTGAAGATGATATTTTTGGTCCTGATGTAGATTATATTGCCCCAAGTTTTTCATCTGGTAAACCCTTTATAGATTTTAAACTTTTTAATATTTTGTATGTTTTTGTTAACCATATCTTGAAAAATAACTGGCTTATTAGTTGTAGATATTTCTGCATCAGAAGCTGTTGATAGTTCTGCATCAGAAGCTATATTTTTCGATGAATTATAAAAGTGTGTATTACTATTGTTAAACCAAAATTTGTGTAAAAGAATCTCTATTTCATTTACTTAGAACTCCAAAATTTAGTTGCCTTCAGAAAGAAAAAAAAAATAACCGAAAACAAAGTAATATTTTTTTTTCTTACATACCTGTTATATTTATTGTCATTACCATCTTTTTAATAATAAAAAAGGGGTATACCGATTCTACATATACATATAACATATAAAATGTGTTGAATATTGATTATATTTATGTATTATATTACATTATGAATATGTTTTTCTGTTTTTTAGGCTTTTATTTAAATTAAGTAATAAATACTTCTATGAGGATTGTGTTCTTTGTCTATGATACGACTAAGCTCTAAAATCTTAACAAAAAAAAAAAGATTAAGCTCATTTTTAACCATACTATTGCATGCTTGACACTTATCAGTGAACTGTCTTAAGTTATTT
>VCJD01003241.1:0-11124 GCA_024140245.1 Backusella tuberculispora | reverse complement strand
AAAAAAAAAAAAAAAAAAAAAAAGGAAAGTAAGAATACATGAATACATAATTACACAATTACATGATTTTTCAGAGATCGACATTACCTTTACTGTTAGATTTTTCCATATGACACCCAAGTTTTTTAGTATGTGACCAGCAGAATCTTGGTCATGTCGAAGACCATGAAGAAATTCATCTAAACTAAATTCTTGTGTAGATGATTGTCCTTCTTCCATAACAATTGCAGAAACACGACTTTGTCGAGATAGTTCCTCCTTTAGTTCTGCATATTCGTTCTTTGCCGCTGTTAAAACCAGGTTAATTTTATAAAGTCATTAATCATTCTTTTTTTATATATATTTTTTTTGTATCTGTCTTATATATTTCTTTTTCTTTTACCAGTAATACTGACTGCATTAGCTGTAGGTTCACCAAATGAACCCTCCTGAAAATCTTCATAAATCATTGTTTCTGTCGATCCATCATTTGAGCCATGATCAGATGATTGACGTTTCTCTTTATCAAGAGAGGACATCTTATTAACAGTTCGAGTAAATGAAAATTAATAAAAAGCGCAAAAAGGACAATTACAGAAATACAAAATAAAACATATAAATATTATTTATAATTTATTAGTCTTTTACCGTATTATCTTCCGGATTACGTTTTTTTTTTATAATCATCCCGGGTCGAAACTATATATACATACATTCTTGAACCGAGTAAATTATGCAATGAGTTTTGTACAAGTACTTAAATCCGCAGAGGTACCCGGTTATATAAATATAAAAAAAAAACAAGCCGAACAGGCCGCTTTTTCCATATAGCGAATAAAATATTTTTTCATTTTGGCTGGCATCACCTAATCTGTGATTTGCTTATCCAAATTCATTTCTTTCTTTATATTTATAGATATACATATATACCGAAATTGATAAAGGAGTGAAGAAACATGCCGATACAATCTAAAGTAATTTGGACGACAATCACTCGATCTAAAACAGAAAATAAGTAAAATTTGATAACCAGTGAGTGATAACTGTTCACTAACATGTACAAATAATCTGAAATACTTTTTTCTAGTTCATATATTTAAATTACATACCATTATTTTATACATGTGCAACTTTATATTGTATTTATAGTCTTTTATTATATATTTCGAGTGGTCATAGAGGAGAATCAAGATAGACTCTGATATAATGATAAACGAAATCTGAATTTACGCAGAGTACCTTACTCAAGAGAAATTATATTAATGGCATATATAATGCACATCCAACTCCTCCTTTAATTATTTAAGTTGATTAAACTATATTGTATCAAAGATTAAGTATATATCTTGAGTTATCTACTAGAAAGGAGAGGCGGTGGAAGACAATAACATTTAAAACGACTATTTTTTGTTTTTTCAGTATTATTCTTTGAATTTTTGCGTCGAATATTTTTTCAAAAATCTGAGGATAATAAAAGAATATGAAAAGAGTATATATATAGTAAGTTATAGTTTAAAGGCATGTTTTTCTGGATTATTTTTATTCTTGATCGCCCAATTTCTCATTAGCCATAGTACGATTACTCGTTCCCAGATAATATTAGCTATACTATTTCCAAGTACGAATCCCCAAAGTTCCCAGCGAAACCATTTTGGTAAAACGTTGTGACCTAAAGGTGAATTATAAGGTTCTATGTGCCAGTTAGGTACAGAATATCCTAGCGTATCATGAAGTACTGAAGCTGTGCCACAATTGATTCGAAACTACATGTAATTGATAATTGAAAAAGTTAACTACTTCCATATACCTTTTTTTAAAAAAATAAAAAAAAAAGGAAAAGAAAAGAAAACTCACAATGCAGCTATAAGGATTAGGATCTGCCAATATCAAAAAACTCGTGTGTACGAAAAAACAGCAATAGAAAATCACAAAAACATAATTGCGCCACCATGACTGTCTAAAAGCAGATCCAAAGTTAACTATAGTAGCACTATTGAAAAACTGGAACAATACAACAAGAGATATAATTTCAGATTCGTAATTATCACCAAGTAACCACCATTGCGCTGAGTTAATAGCTGAAGCATCAAACTCGTTACAAATAAACCAATCTTGTTGGAATAACCACACAGCACTTTATAAAAAATTATTAGCTTTTTATTTGAATAATGCTACACGAAAGAATGAATTACCTTGTAATAATAAACCAAAAATTAATAAATATAACACCCAGACAAGAAGCCATAGTATAAACACCCAATGTTTTAGCTGTAGGTCTTGAAGGACCTAGTCTATCTGCAGGTTTTGCTTGAGTAATTGCAAAAGTCATGGTAGTTGTAATAAAACCTAAATTTTTTTTTTAGAACATCATTTTATATCATATATCTATTTAATTTTTACCATCGATAGTAATCCAAATCGGCTGTGGTGCGATTACAGTAAAATAAAACATAATCAGTTCCCAGAATGCCATAGATTCACCGTAAAATATAAGAAACTTATAATTTGCGAAACTCGTAGCTAAAGCAGATCTTCCTTGTTTTAATAATTCTACGCATTGAATAATCGTCCTTGAAATTGTTCAATTGGCCATTATTATAACATGCTTATAAATATATATGAACATGCTTACCTGTTATTGGTACTAAAAGGGGAAACCATGGATGCTTCTGACTCTGATAATGCTATACCAACATGAGCAGCTCGAAGTGCGCCACAATCATTTCCACCATCACCGCACATAGCAGTTACGCCTTTTTCCATGTGTAATTTAACACACTGTACCTTGTCGTTAGGTGTCATACGTGCAAAAACACGAGTGAACATTAAATAAGGAAGCATAATATCCTGTGCCACCATTGATTCGAATGCACGTCCTGTTAATGCCAACTCTACATTTTTCTCGTAATTAAAACACTTCTCTAATTCGAAAACTTCGTCGACATTAAGTTGATCCCCAGAGTCTACATCATGCCAAATGATTTGTCCGTTTAGAAGATCGCCTAAGAGAACCTTTTGATCAGGTTTAATCATACCGCACTGTCGGGCAATAAAAATTCCGGTGAGTGCAGTATCACCTGTGATCATAACTGGACGAATATCACCTGCCTTTAGTTGGGAAACAACATCCGCTGTATCTTCTTTCAACATGTTTTTGAATAAGACAAAACCTATAAAATCGCAATCGACTTCAAGATCATCGCGTGACATACTTTTTACCTGGCTCATGTTGACGTCTTGACCCAACACACCGATATCTCTATGAGCAAGAGCTGATATATAGCATCCCTCTTGAGCGTACTTTGCTGCAACCTCATCATAGTATTTGGGAATAGAATATGGAGTAGATAGGAACTTCACACGCTCAAATGAACCTTTCAAAAAGACATGAACGTGATTATTACTAGGATCAAGAACAGCAACAGATTGAGAAGCTCTTGAATGAATAAATTCACAGCGTCGAATAACATGGACCGGTAAATCTGATGGGCTTCCAGGAGGTTTTAAACTATCAAGGTAATCTGAATCAGCCACAGGTATTAAAGACCAATTCATTGCATTAAATGACTCTATATCTACTGTATTTCCGATGAATTGATCTCCGACTTTTGTCACTGCATGACATGTTGCAATTCCCATCACCATTAACCGATCCATTTTTAAAGAGTCAAGTTCTCTCAAGGTTAATGCTGGCGATTTCGCTACTGATCCAAAAAACTCTAAACCTTCTTTTGTTAATGTGCCTGTTTTATCGAAGCAAAAAATGCGCACTTTTCCTGACAAATTGATTCGAGGCAAGTCAATACATAGGATTTTCTTTGTACGAAGACGAGCAGAGCATACAGACTAGTTAATCATAAAAGCAGCTGGTAATAAAGGAGAAAAAATTTGAGACATAACAAACACACCATAGTACCAACTAGTAATATTACCGCGACCTATCATATATAGTGATAGACAAAAGGCTACTAAACCCCACACAAGCAATATGCAAATAGCAACCTTAATATGCTCATCAAAAATAAAGCTCACTGAAGAAGGGAATAATATTTTATGAATAAGCATACCCTTTTTACTAGCAATACCTGTACAAAGCACAAGAGCATATATACGTCCCCCTTCGACTCCAGGAATAAGTTGTGAGACAATTGTTCCAGAAAAAAGAGTATTTACTTTGCCTGATCCATCGATTTCGTAAAGATTATCATCTTTGGGTAATGAAATCTTTCTGATAGGCATTGCTTCTCCTGTCAATGCAGATTCGTTTACTACAACAGCACCTGATAACAATACACAATCACAAGGAATTTGAGAGTGCTCGGTTATTTCAAATACATCACCAGGAACAAGATTTTCACTAGAGACATCTTCTTTCCACTCTCCATCACGGAGCATGCTTGTGTCGATAACATATTCTGCCATCTCCTTGACTCTTCGCTCTGCTCTTAATCTGAGAAAAACACGAATTGTTGCTGATATGAGAATAATTGAAGTTTGCACTAAACCCATTGGATAATACTGGAAGTAGCTAGATTAAAAAAGTGAACAAAATGATATACTTTAAGAAATTGCCAGACTATATACTTACTACCACACCCACATACACATCATTTGGTATAAATAAAGAAATGAACTAAACCTAAATATCGTATATATGTAAATATAAATATCTATTTTTCTATAACAATAACAACTATTGCATTTACTCTTGAACTAGTGCCCACGGAATAGAGGGGACGTATACAGGTATAATATTAGGACCTAGCAGCTCTAGTCTATAATCAACCTCCTTTGTAGTCGTTCCAGGAGACCAATTATGTAATTTTTGGTTAGTTGATCCCAAATCGAATTCGTAAGGTTCAAAGCGATTTCTCGATGTATTGTAAATATAACGCATACATTGATATTCGAAATATCGTAGATTATTTGATGTCACACGAACAGGACATGTCTGTACTATAATGTTTAATCTAACAATTGATGTTAATTTTCTCTTTTCTCTTTTCTTTTCTTTTTAACATTACCCAAACTTCTTAATGATTCGCGATTCTAACGATTTTATTTTTGCTAGCCAGCGATTGCTATCCTCTAAGAATACTAATTGGTCTTCTTTTCTTTCTACTTGAATAAAGGGACTTGTGTGTGGAAATGACTCGATTCTAAAGTAGTTTTGTATACGATGACGGGTAAACATTATCAGACAAAACTAGGCAGCTGAAATGTGCCATACTGCGCAGAATATTTTTGACGAGGTATCCGATGATAAAAATACATGCAATACTCCACTATTCAGCCTCCCGTCTATATATATTATATAGAGAGAAGTGATGTAAATTGTTTCATTTTTCTCCATGCTCGATTTCAGTTCACTTACAGTAATCCCCTACAAGACAACCTAGAAATATTATAAATAAAAGTGTTGTGACAACAACTGAGCCAAATGCAAAAAGACCAAAGAAGTCGCGATGAAAACCTTTAAATCGTAATTGTTCAGAATCTTCTAATAACGATGTTTCCGAAGTTGAAGGGGTATCAAAGTGCTCCTTTATTTCTGCATCATCTTCACCGTCTCTGGGCGTATCTATTTTTTCATTGACTGGATAGGAAGTAGAAGATTTTATTATTTTATGAAACCATGCTCCTCGTGCCATTTTATAAAGTTGCCAAGCAATAAGTAAACATGCTTCAAATCCAAAAAGGCACCATACCGCAATTCACATAGGCTCGCGAAACGTAAATTCAGAAACTACTTTAGGGCATTCCAGCCATAATTTCGAGTTATTGAATGTACCCCAAATACCAACTGAATCGACTAATTGAACCTCCTTTGCGCACACAGATTGGATCTGGCTATTTTTTTCTAGCGGATTAAAATGGGTAATATTTACTTTTTGGCCTGCAGCACGCGGCACATAACCATTGTCACTTCCGTCACACAGGCATGCATTTGATATATTATTACATGAAGTGCGGCAAGTGCCATCTCCACAATATTGCAATATAGAAGGGCATTGAGGTGTGAGCTTTGGAGAACGTTGACTTAAATTGGTGACACATAATAAGGGACAAGCAATATTATATTGAGGTTTTAAAGGACATTGGCTGCCGTTCTTGTCATGGTCATTTGTTATAGCAACACATTTCAATTTTAGTGACTAAATTAAATATAGTCTGCATTAGGTTAATATTTACGTATTTCAAAAATTGGCAATCCATGAACTAGAACGGCACTCAATAAGAAAATGAGATACAATTTCATTACCGAGCAAACAAAACCAGAAAGACAAAAAAAAAAACGGTGATGAAATGTACTAAAACTTCACTGGTTCTGTGTATCAACCTTATTTTTTAATTTTGATAAAATAAAATGCTGCCTTATACTTATTGTTGAAATCAAGGTTTGTTTTATACTATTATTTCATTTATTATTACCATTTATAGAATTATATTTACAAGAAAAAAAAACATTATAGCTTAGAGACAATTTACTTGACAACCTTGATAATAACACCAGTAACACCTTTATAAATGGTGACGCGCAGACCTTCTTCGAGAGCAAAATCACGGTCAACCTCACACTGCACTTTAGTATAATCATCGAGTCTAACCATGGAGGGGTACCTAAAGGGAGAGTGAATTTGACAGCAACATTAGTTGTACGAACATACAACTAATGTTGCTGTCATAGAAAGGAGTATGACGACCACCTTCTTTGGTCAACATACATATTTGGGACATAAATTTTTTATAACATTTGGCAGTATCAGGAGCACACATGACCTGACCGCGGCGGATTTGTTCACGTTTAATATCATGCAATAAAGCACCTATATTATAACTAGTGGTACCACGACCAGAGATGGATAAGACATATTTAATAGGCACAAGGAAATGTTTATCTATATCTCTGACAGGAGTAGGAATATAAACATCAGCAGTAGCCAAAAATTCACAAATACGCTTTTCGTCAATTTCTAGATCTCGGCCCTTGAGGGCAGCAAGAGCAAATCTCTTAGCTATAGGAGTACCCTCACCATCGAAACCATGCTTATTCGAAAGTTCACATATCTTTATCTCAACAAATTTGAGCATTTCAGGATCGTCAACTTGATCAACCTTATTGATAAAGACAACTAAGTTTTGAACACCAACCTGGTGAGCCAAAAACACGATCTCATGGATCACAGTCCTTTGACTATCTGTAGCAGAAGCTACACTAATGGTACCGTCCATCTAATGACTTATGTTTAATATTTCACTTTTAGATAATTCCAATACCTGAATACATATACTGAACAGTACCACTAATCAGAACCTTAACATAATCAAAGTGACCAGGACAATCAGCGTGGGCAAACTGGCGGCTAGAAGTCTCTTATTCGACGCGAGCAATATATAAAAGGAAACACCACGATCTTTTTCTTCGGGTGCTTTATCAATTTGTTCAAACTCCCTAAACTGCGTGTTACCTTCAGTTACAAGAGTTTTAGTGATAGAAGTTGCCAAAGTGATATCGCCATGAGCAAAGGATCAATGGTACCAATACTAATGAGAGGCTTATCATGAATGAATGTTCTATCAGTATCAGAAGTCATAGTTCGACGACCTATTTATAAAATTAGCCAAAACGCCTCTTTTCTATATTTTCATTATTTGTTGCTCTAAATTCACCAAAAAGTACTAGTAAAGGGGAAAAGACATGTTTATGGTGGGGCATTTTCCTTGATAAAATGAAAAAAAGATGGAATGGCGTCTGCGGGCGACAGAAACTATTTCTCCATCAGTCAAATCCCCTGTTTTTGGCTGCTATTTATTTCATTAATTTTATTTATTAGATCAAGAGGTAGCCCTTTGATAATCAGTAATTTAGTGCTGTCCTTTAAATGAATAATAGGACGAATTGTCCTCTTCGTTCATTTAAGGTTTTTATGTAGCTCCATGTTGTACCAAGAGCATCTCTGGCAGATTCGTCTCTTCATCAGGATATCTGTTTAATATCAGACTAATAATAAAATATAGAAGTCGATTGAGTTGGTGTTTATTCTCATGATATAGAAAAATATTAGATATTTCTTTAAATATATAAAATAAGTCCTAATATACTTGCTATAAACGGGAGAATAAAAGATTGTGTGTCACAGTATGTAGAAGTTGTTTTCATAGTCGGTTATTAATTTATATTTCCAAATAAATGATTGATTTTATTACTTGATGTTGTATTTGACATATTTATGACAATAAAATAATATGGGGATTCAAAATGAGAATGAAATTCGCAGAATAGAACAGAGAATGAAATGCAATATTTTTTTACTGTATATGATTGTAGCGGGGAACGGAAAAGGTAGAATATTCCTCAAAAACAACCATTCTGCTCTTGAATTAAAGTACCGGGTGTTGTTACGTCCATATTTAAGTACTCTCACTATCGATATACTTAATAAAATATAATCAATTTGCTCTCACTAGGCTGACAATTAAAGATACATTTATCATCTCACATATAATTTATGCATATTGTCACTACTTATACTTTGATGCACTTTCAAGTCGCGACTTATGGCCTGTCCTTTTTAACCTTATCCTCGTTTCTTTTACTACTTCAGTGTTAATTCTCTATAATTGAGGATTGGGTGTCTCTATATTTTGGTTACCTTCCCCTTCATCAGCTTTAATTATTACCTTTTTTAGTGGAAGTGACTTTTATATTATAATTCTTCTCTATACTTATCTTTCTTATTAATTTAGTTTATTGTTAATTATTATTATTTCCTATCTTATTTCTATCAGTTTACATGATCACAGACTGCTTATTATTCATATTAATCTTTTTGAGCATAAATTTTTGATCCTTGATTTTATATAAATACTTGTGATAATTCCAAAAAACAAAAGACAGTTTATGTAAGGATAAAGATATAGAGGCATTTATAACCTACGCACAAGAACAAGAAAGGTTGGCGTTAGGTGGTTTAAGCAAGACAATATAATAAAGATAAAGATAATTACAATGAAGACAAGACAAGAACTAGATGAGATTTTTACTTGTGATTCTTAACTGATATTAAGAATGATGATTGATAAAACCACAGGAAGTGTAAAAATAATAAAAGGTATAGATTAAACTGTAAAGTAAATTCAAACTGAAGAAATCTCTTCTCTCTTTATTAAGGGGCTTTATATACAAAATCATAAAGTCTGTGAGAAAATATCACAACTATTCGGATAATACTTATTAATCATAAGTATCTATCAATCCATTACCAATGCGTGAAACTGTATTATAAATTGGAGTAACATGAAGAGTATTTTGATCAAGATTATATCTAAGGACAAGTTGCACATGTCCACTATAATAATACTACTAAATATGCATAAACTGTTTAGGATCACGCTATTGTGATTATAAGTTTAATGTAACTTATTTATTCTCTTTTAAAATTGTGGAGACTGTTCTGGCTCGTATAAATCATTATTCATTTTTATTTGTTATATTTTCTACATTGATTATCCAATTATATAATTATTCACTTAGTTATTCCTAATTACTTTTGATATTTCAATCCTATTTTTTCTTTATTGTCTTTCTTTTATGACCCATCTAGTGAAACTGCATAGAACATTTCACTATGAGCCTATCATATATCTTAAACCACCTTAGATAGGAATCACTCTATCGATTTTATAATCAATAACCCAATCTTTTATTATTTTTCTCATCATTCGATGATTTTATAATTAGATTAACTAATATTTTCTGATAAGAAAATAATATAAGTAGTTGTCTATTTTGAATAATAAATAAATAACCCAATTTCCCATATACATTTCTATTGTCTAACTTTACATTACTTATTTTATCAATAGTTTAAGGCTTTGTATTTTGGTTCCCTAGAATTGTCAGATCAAATATTCAATTATTTGGTCTCTTATTATCTTATTATTTTATATTCTATATTTTTATATCTTTTTTTTTTTTCTTTTTTCTTTTTTTTCTCAATAGGTTTTTTGGTTACTTTATAAAAGGTCAGGCGGTGCTCACTATTAAAACGTTCAATCCTTGTGATCATTACATTGGTTGTTGTCTTGTTGACGTCTCCTCGTTTGTTCCCCTTTCCCCTTGTTTTGTGTTTTCTCATTTTGTAGCTGTCAATTTAAACATTCTCCATACTATTAAATAATTGACAGCTTCACAGCTATTTCTTTATCAATTATCATTATTTAATCTATTATATCAATGTCGTATTATTACCATTATTATTCTTAGTATTTCTTTTATATTTAGCATCATTCTTATAACACACAATTCATATAAATATCTTCAAATTTCCATTAATAAAATATCAGTTTAGAATCACAAGTAAAAACCCCATCTAGTTCTTGTCTTTCTTAAAGCACCTAACACCAACCTTTCTTATGCATAGGTTATAGATACTTCTACATCTGTATCCTTACAATCCTGGTCCTTGGAATTGTCGCTCTATCTCTCAAATTTTATCTCTATCAGACTTTTATATAACCCAGATCTTGTTACAATATAATCAAACATAATAAAAGAATAATGATTTTATCTTCAAAAAGTTATAAATGTTGGATGTAACAGTATTATTGTATATATGAATTATTTGCGATCATGTTGTCCGGTTTTTACATAATCAAAAAGACGTGCTTTTTCCATTTCTTTTTTGATGAAAAATCTTATGATATTCTCACACAGTTAATAATTAGTAAAGATAGATAATATTATATATTATAAATGTAATGTTTGTTGTATTTCCAAAAATTTATATAAGAAAAATAAGACAAAAGATTCAATGGGACTAATGTTAGTGCCTTTATTATATCGAAAAATATAGAAAAAGGAACTTGGGGAACCAGTTATTGAAAAATATGAATTCCTTTATATAAAGAGTATGGTGTTTCGGTTTCACTGAGTGTTCCGCTCCATATGAGTGTAAAGCCATAGATTTGTAATTAAATCGTATGTTTGTATTATGTAAAACTATTTCAGATTATATCAAGATATTTTGTCACACCAATGAGTTCATGTAGATCTGGTCTGTGATTATAAATTAATTGTTTGATTAATTTATGTATATTATCGTGTCAAGATCTTTCAATATTTGATGACAAGTGTTATCTTTT
>VCJD01003225.1:8759-19121 GCA_024140245.1 Backusella tuberculispora | reverse complement strand
AAAAAAAAAATCAACTGGGAAGATGACAGAAACCAGCTAACTATTTCTACAACAAACAGACAACTCGATTATAACAGTTTTCTTCAAATGTGGGAATGTGCAGCTGCAGAAGGAGATGCCAATTTACAGTATGAACTTGGATGTATGTACGAAAGCGAAGGTGGCTATTCCAATTTGGCTCGCGCATTTAAATGGTATTCGGAAGCAGCGAATAATTCCCATGACAAATCAATCTATTGTTTAGGTCGAATGTATGAACTGGGTCAAATTGTCAATAAAGACTATTTAACAGCTATCACATTCTATGAAGAGTCTGGTAATTTAAATAATGGAGATGCTTTATATCAGCTCGGTATCCTTTACCTTGATGGTATAGGTGTAGATAATGATCTTCAAAAAACTCTTGGGTACTTTGAACGTGCAGTAAAAGTAGGAAATAGCAATGCAATGTTTATATTAGGCAAAATTTTTGATGAAGGACGATATTTAACACAAGATAAATGCAAAGCCCTCAAATATTTCCGAATGTCAGCTTCAAAAGATAATAAAGAAGCTAACGAATATTTAATCACGTTATACGATGAGGCTTTCGACTGTGATATTTTTTACCAAAAAAAAATCAGTGTATTAGAGCGAATTATCAAACAATACAGTTATACTTCCTACCAAAATAATCAGTTTCTCGGAGAGATATATTATCGATTGGGCTGTTTATACTACTATCGTGCGGGCGTACCTGTTGATTATGGAAGGGCATGGGATTGTTTTAATCAAGCAAATGCATTGGATAAATCTAACGGAGCTGCGGATTATTTGACAATTAAACGTGAAGATATTCACATTTCAACGAAAGAACAATACCTTAAAAAACTAAAGATGTTTGAAAATGCGGTTAAACAACTTACACAAGAGCAGTTATACGAGTTGGGTTTGATATACTATCATGGTGTTTTTTCGGTCTCTAATCATGTTGAACCTGAATGTTATCCGGAGATCATCAAATCTGATTATAAGGAAGCTGAAAAATATTTTAAAATGATAACTAAACAAGATTTTCCAGGTATTGTAATCTCTAAACCCTATAAAAAAAAACCCTAACAAGTATTATGTAAAATTAGGAGCCAGGAGTTATTATTCCGAAGCTAAGAAGCACTATTCCGAAGCTAAGAAGCACTATTCCGAAGCTAGCTATTGTTTAGGAATGATCCATTATATTGATATTATACATGGAAACGACAGCTCAAAACCCTATTATTATTTTAAAAATGCTTCTATAATGTATCATCAAAGTGCCACAACTTTTCTGGAGTTATTAAATACCAACGATATGCTAGTCTATCAAAAAGTTTTTGAGTGGCACGTTAGTCAACCACTCTCAAGAAGTGTCGCTTATAACATTGCATCTATGTTTTCCAAAGGACTTGGTACTGAAATAGATCTCAAAAAAAGTTTAAAATATTATAAAATTGCAGCTGATCTTGGTCATATTGACGCTTTGTTCCAGTTGGGTTCTATTTACGAAAACGGTTATGGCGTTGAAAACAATTATAAAGCCATTAGATATTATAAAAAAGCAGTAGACGATAATCATGTCAGAGCCAGTTTTAATCTTGGACAGATGTATCAGTATGGTATTGGTGTTGAGAGAGCTTATAGCTACGCTCTGAAACTCTATAAATTTGCCGACTATCATGGTTACAGTAAAGCTCAATATCAATTGGGTCTATTTTATGAAAATGGCTATGGCACAGAAAGAAACTGCAAAAAGGCTCTTGATTTTTTTACTAAAGCAGCTCATCAAGATCAAGCCGAAGCTAGCTTCAACTTTAAATTGGGGCAGGTATACTTTGACGGTGAAATCGTCGACACAGATTATAAAATAGCATCATATTACTATGCATTAGCAGCAAAACAAGGACATAGCGATGCTCAACTTCAACTCTGCTTCCTAAATTCTCTAGGAACTAGGTCGGAAGAAAGATATATTAGTCGTCTTGGATTTTACACTAAAGTAGCAGGGCAGAATGATGTTGGAGCTAATTTTAATCTAGGACAGGTATATTTTTATGGTATTGATGCTGATCGGAACACCACAGAGGCATACTGGTACTATATAATCGCAGCAGATCTAGGGTACGCCGAAGCTCAATTTAGGTTAGGTGCTATCTATGAATACGGCCGCAAAGTTAAGATTGATTATAGCAGGGCTATCTGGTGGTATACTGCAGCAGCAGATCAAGGGCATGCCGAAGCTCAATTTCAGTTAGGCTCTATCTATGAATATGGTTATGGAATTGAAATTGACTATAGTATGTCCATCTGGTGGTATACTAAAGCAGCCAATCAGGATCACATTAAAGCCAACTTTAAGTTAGGAGAAATATACTTTAGTGGTAAAGTTGGCAACAAAGACTATAAAAAGGCATTCAACTACTATAGATCAGCAGCCGATCAAGGACATAGTGATTCCCAATTTCAAATGGTGTATCTCTATTCAGAAGGCCTAGGAGTAATGAGAGATGTCAGTAAAGCCACTTTGTGGTACTCTCTATTTATCAACCAAAATCAGATTGAAGCGAGCTATCAATTGGGACAATTGTATTTTTATGGTAAAATTTTCAGCCAAGATTATAATATGGCGCTTCGATACTTTAGTATAGCAGCCGACCAGGATTTTGTTGATGCTCAACTTCCAATGGCACATCTTTATTTCGATGGTTATGAAGTGAAGAGAGATTACGCCAAGGCTAAAGCATTATATTCGAAAGCAACATATAAAAGATACATTAGTACCAAGAGTGATGTGGGAGTGATGAGTTTAAACGGTCGAGAAGATAAAATTACTAGCGCTACTTCTTCAACTATTGAGCAACATGTAATCCAATCTAGATGTCTTAACAGTAATGTATTTTTATTATTTTTAACTAAAGCTTCATTCAGTACTAAACGTAACTTTTTTAAATTAGCCAAATTGAAATCATCGCCAAAACCATATATGAACTTGACTAAATTACCCGACGAGCGCCATTTTAAAAATAGCAACGAAGAGGAAAGTTTACGTTCTGGCCAACTATTGAATGCTAAATCTATACATCATTTAGCAAAAGAAGGAAGTATGGAAGCAGACTTCATAATGGCCGAGCAGTACCTCAAAGGGCAGGTTATTCTTCAAGATTCTGAAAAGGCTTTTGAGTTGTATACAAAATCCGCTTTACAAGGTTATCCGAAGGCGTTATATAAAATCCATCAGCTCTATCATAAAAGCGATAAATTGGATCGTATTATGAATTCGAAGAATTATTCTAATACAAAAAAAGAAAACGAAAATAAGCTACCAAATATTAAACAATATTTCTCCGAAGAGTTTAACCTGTATCAAAAAGCAGATCCAGAAGATGGTCATTCCCAGCAGCAACTTGGATTCTTATATCAACATGGATTTTGCGTAAAGAAAAACACTCTAATGGCGATTGAATATTATAAAAAAGCAGCAGCAAAAGGACTAATAGGTGCACAACTAAACTTGGGATATTTATACCAGAATCATGAAGAGAATGAGTTTAGGTATGAAAAACAATAAATTATAATATCTGGCTTGGATTGCAATGACTAATATGTGGGATCATTATTTATATTTATTAAAGTATAAGTGCAAAAGAAGTGAACTACACAGAAGCATTTCGTTGGTACGAAATTGCTGTTGAAACTTCTAACTGTGTTGCTCAGAATTGTCTTGCATATATGTATTTAAACGGATTCGGAGTAAAAGAGAACATATCAAAAGCTCTCGAGCTTTATAAACAATCTGCTTCAAATGGAAACCTTGACTCGCAAATAACATTAGCTAAACTGTATCGTACCGGAAAATATGTTACTATAAATCTTAAAGAATCAGTGGAATGGTACAATATGGCTACTCAGCAAGGCTCAAAAATTGCTAAAAATTGTTTATATATGCTCAAAAATCCAATATGGAAAGACCAAGTTGGTTCTATGGAGAATAGAACTTTTGCACTTAGTCAATACTCTACCACTGGCCTATGTTTGAAGCTCCGAGAAGATGTGAATGGTACAACCTTTAAAGAAAACTATGAGCAGCTAAAAACACTTGCAAGAAATGCATTAGTTCGAGATAGGTTTTCTATGTTTCGTGTGGGATTAAATTACTACAATGGTATTGACTTTCCAAAAAATGAAGACATTGGCTTAAAGTGGATCATTAAAGCGGCAAAAACAGGTTATCCCAAGGCACAATACGTTCTGGGTAAAAAGTACGAGAACATGGTTAAAGACGAAAACTCAGATAACGATAGTCTCATTAGAGATCAACATTTCCTTAACGCAAGCATTTGGTATAAAAAAGCAGCCAAGCAAAAACATTATAAAGCACAATGTAGTTTGGGATTCTTATATGAAAATGGATTTGGCGTAAAAGAGGACTTAGAACTTGCAGAGCACTGGTATACCAAATCTGCAGAAGGGAAGAATTCTGATGGCCAATACCATCTTGGAATACTGCTTTTTTCGAAGATTAAACCAGAGAACCACTTGAAAGAATATGCTAGCGCGAAGGATATAGGCCGTGAAACTGAAACAAAAATAAACTTGAATAGAGCCATCAGCTTACTAAAAGAGTCTTCTGATCAAGATCATCCTGAAGCGAACTATAGAATGGGCCAACTTCTTGAAAATGGTTTTGAATTGCCAGAACCAGAAAATCAAACAGAAATTGTTATTTGTAAAGACCCACAAAGTGCGAAAAAGTACTATGAAAGAGCAATACGTATATACAAGGAAAGGGCAAGTTTCTCTGCACCCTCTCGGTCAATTGTAACAACAATATATACAGATGCTTTGTTTTTGACAAATATATCACTTCAAAATAATACGGATCAACAAAATGGTACTATTACAGTTGAAGACCACAACTTAAATTCAAAATGTAGCGAGCCAATAGCACAAGATAAACTTTCATCTATTTGTTTTGACAAAGATAATAGGTATCAGCTCGAGTTCTCTTATGAGAGATCGAAGAAGAAAGGAAAAATATATGACCAGTATCATCCTGAGATAATGATCTTTTCAAAAAATAGACTGAATGTTCAACTTGCGCCGATAAATCAGCTGAAAGACAAATATATGCACAATTGCACTAAAGCAGATATCGACAATTCTATCAATTTTGTAAACATTCCTTCTAATAAAGATCTTTCTCGAGATGATTATGCAATAAGCCTATGTAAAAAAAAAAGGAAGTGAAATTTATATTCAGTTACCAAAAAAAACGGTCAATGTGTTAGTAAACAAAGGTCCAGAAAATACAGAAAAGCCTCTCGAAGATACACGCTCAGATCTCAAAAGTTGGTTGGTCACTCAAGCTACTACTGCACAGCTAGCACTAGCAAGAATCTATTCTGACAGTTTTAGCTTAAAAAATATTCAACTCCAGAGCAATATAGTGCAAGCAAACCATGAACTTTGCATTGAATACTATAAAATGGCTTCCGATAATGGCGATTCAATGGCGCAATATGAGTTTGCATGTCTTCGGTTAGAGAAAAGCAAAACAGCTAATGATTACAAGGAGTGTTATCAATTGTTTCAAAAAGCTGTTAATATGGGAAACTTAGATGCGAAAAAGCTACTTGATATTCATGCAAAGCGGCCTACAACTGTGAACCCTGATCAATTTGTAGAGATGCTTCTTGAAAATGCAGACACAGGTGTTTCTATTGTGGAATATCAGCTAGGATACTGTCACGAATATGGTAGTAACATTATTGGATCTTCTTCTATAAAGCAGTCTTATACAAAAGCCATTGCTTTTTACGAAAAGGCAGCAAAAGCAGGTGTTATTTATGCTCAATACCAGTTAGGTTGTGTTTACGAAGAAGGGAATGGTGTCACATGTGATTTAAAAAAGGCGTTTGAATTTCATTATCAAGCTTCAACGAACGGTCACATAGATTCCGCTTATAAACTTGCAAATATGTACTATAATGGAGAAGGCGTAGAACAAGATATGTCTGAAGCTTTTAAACTGTTTAAAAAAGCGGCTAAAGGAGGGAATTTATATGCTGAAGAGGCTTTAGATATTGATGTAGAAAATAATTGGCATGATATTGACAATTTTCGAAAAAAATTGAAGATGTATGAGGAAAATTTCTATGGCTACTACAAGTTGGGCTTGGTCTATGATCACAAGAAGTTCCCTTTTTACAATACAAAGGAAGCAATTAGATGCTATTCTCAAGCATCGAAACCTAATATTGCAGAAGCGCATTACAGACTAGGTCTACTTTACGAGGAAATAAGCCAAAATGCAAAAATAAAAACGGAGTCACTTTACGAGGAAATAAGCCAAAATGAAAAAATAAAAAAGGAGTCACTTTACGAAATAAGGCAAAATGCAGAAGAAAAAATGGACTTACTTTACAAGGAAATAAGCCAAAATGAAAAAATAGATACCGAGTCATTCGAAAGTTCCATCGAACATTATCAGAAATGTATAAATGCCACTGGTCTCGCTAATGGAGATGCTATGTACCGGCTTTCTGTATTACATCTACGTCGACCGAAAAAAAAGGAAAATTATCAAAATTTATTTGATTGGTTGATATCAGCTTTAGAACTTGGACACATGCAAGCCAGAGAGACCTTGAATCTCTCTCAGAATATATTTTTTAACGAAAACACAACCTCAGATGATAAAGATTTGAAAAATTATCATAGAGAAATTATCAAAATGTATGAAACAGTGGCAAAGCAAGGAAATACGAGCGCTCAATATAAACTAGGCTCTGTATATGAAGACAGACAAAATTATCCCAAGGCTGTACAGTGGTATTCAATGGCCGCTGAATCTGATAATAAAGGTGCTTTATTTCGCTTAGGGAAAATTTACCAGGAAGGGAATGGTGTACCACAAGACATTAAAAAATCAATTTTATTTTATACGAAGGCTGCAGAACATGGATGTGAAGATTCATTATCTCAGTTAGGAAAGATCCTTAAAGATAAAGGAGAAACTAAAGTAAAGCTTGAAATAAAAATGGACCACTGTCGGAAACAGGCTTTTTCTGGAAATGCAGCTGCGCAGTATATCTTAGGCTACTTATACTTTGTAGATAATCCAGTTCTAGATCCCTTAAAAGCTCTCAAATGGTTTACAAGGTCGTATTTACTTGGAAATAAGGATGCAAGTGATCTACTAGAATTTAATTTTGATGAAAAAATTGATAATAACCAATATGAAAGGAAAAAGCTAGCTTTTCTAGAAAAATTAATCAAAACAAATCCTCGTTTTGCCTACTACAAAATTGCAAAGCTCTATTATAACGAAACTAGTTGCTTAAAAGACTTCTCAAAGGCATTTGAAAACTACTGGATAGCAGCAAAAGAATACAAGAACAAGAAAGCTGAGAAGTACATTCAGCTCAGTTTTAATGGTGCATCGTTGCTAGCTCAGAGAGAAGAGATGATTAGAGATATGTTTGTTCACGTAGCAGGGCAAGATAGTAAAAATGGAGAAATAAAACCTTGGATTAGCGAAGTCCAGTATCAATTAGGTTTATATTACCAACATGCACATAAACAATTTTCCGAACGTAATGATTATGATAGAAAATCTCGTTATCTTGCTGATGCCACTATGTATTTTAAAGATGCGGCCAAACATAATCATGTGGAGGCAAAGTATGAATTGGCCATGATGTACCTTGCTAATCGGAAAATAGATGAAGCGAAATTCTATTTGGAACAAGCAAGAAAGGAAAGACATAGCGAAGTCTGCTATCAGCTTGGGAAGTTATATATTGACCATGATGGGGATTTCAAAAATGGTTTTCTCTATTTACAGGAATCTGCTGATTTGGGTAATCCTTCTGCAAATAACGATCTAGGTTTGATGTACAAGAACGGTGCTGAAAATGTACCTCAAGACTATAAGCTAGCATTTGAGGCTTTCCAAAGAGCTGCTGGTAAAGGGCATCCAGAATCTCAATTTAACTTGGCTTTACTATATCAAACTGGACAAGGGACTAAAAAAGATGAATACTTCGCTCTACAGTGGTATCAAAAGTCAGCCGAGGAAGGAAATAAGCAAGCCGGATTCCAAGCAGCAATGATGTATATGAAAGGTGATGGCCCTTCTCAAAATAAAGAATTGGCGCAAGAATATTTAAAAAAATATGCTGACAAAGACGATCCTGAGGTGATGTATCTTCTATCGCAGTCCAACGAGCAAAAAGGTGATACCAGAATAAGCATACTTCAAAAAAGTGCAGAAAAAGGAAACCATAAAGCACAATATGAATTAGGAATGATGCATTTGACGGGAGATGGTGTTGTTCAGAATTACTACGAATCTTTCACTTGCTTGGATAGTGCAGCAAAGAATGGAAGTATTGAAGCGCGGTCTCCTTTAGGATGGCTATATGAAAACGGTAAAGGCACTGAAAGAAACTTTGAAGCTGCCATTAATTATTACAAGACATCCGATCAGAATTGTAATAAAGAAATACAATACAAGCTGGGCATTCTACAAAAACATCGTGCTAAACCAAATCATAAAAAGATGTTCTCACATTTCAAAAATGCTGCACATAGTGGACACAGTGATGCCAAATATCAATTAGGGTTAATATACGAAGATGGTAAACATGTAGTCAAAGATATTTCTGCTGCTGTTAAGCTTTATCGCGAGTCATCTGAACAAGGAAACGCTGATGCAGATTATAAATTGGGCCTAATGTACATGAATGGAAAATATGTAGAACAGGATTATTCAAAAGCTATTCAGCATTTCGAGAAGTTTGAAGATCACAGTAGCTACCGCTTCAAGTATTCTTCGGGTATTCCTGATATGGGTTTATTCGCAAACACCAATAGTCTACATGCTTTTGGATTGTACGAAGGTGATGCTACTGTTGAAAACAGGGACTCTCGTTATAAATTGGCGTCAATATATAGAAATGATGAAAATGGACAGAATAACTTAATAATTAGCTATAATTTACTTTTTCAAGCTGCTAAAAACGGACACAGCGATGCTAAATCAGAATTGGGATTAATATATCTGAAAGAACATAATATAGATGAAGCCATTCGATGGATTGGTAAATATGGCACCCAGGGAAATCTTGGAGTCAAAAACATTTTAGGCTGTATATGCATGAAAAACCAGGCATTAAACCAAAAAACTTCCGATGCTCTTCAGTATCTTGTTTATGCAGCTACTCAAGGTGATGTCGATGCACAATTTAATCTCGGTTCCATCTATCACTATGGAAAAAAGGTTGAAGTAGACACTGGAGAGGCTATCAAATGGTACAAACAGTCGGCCAACCAAGGTTGTGTTGCTTCCCAGTTTGCACTAGGCTTAATTTATAAAAATGAAGAAGACTATATGGAAGCATGTAACTATTTCAAAAAGACGGCAGAGCAAAATCACAGTGATTCGCAATATTTTTTTGGTTGGATGTACGAAAATGGCTTTGGAATTGAAAAAGATACAGTACAAGCTGACAAGTGGTACGAAAAATCAAAAAATCAAGAGAGCTATTCTTGTTCGATTTTCCTTGCTGAACTCTATCATTATAATAATGATACTGTAACAGCTTTACAGTGGTACAGAAAAGCTATAGATTCTAAATATATATCTTTTGCTGAACGGGGAATGGGTTTGATTCACGAATATGGACATCTTATTGAGCGAGATTATAAGAAAGCTTTTCAATTATACATGAAATCTGCAGAAAGAAGAAATGTGGCTGCTTACTATGATCTCGGAAGATTGTACTATTATGGAAGGGGTGTTGAGAAAAACATTGAAGAGGCAATTGCTTGGTTCAACAAAGCAAAATCTAATGTCCGTAATAGTGTTATGACACACGTGTTAGCTAATGTTAAAGGTGATCAAGTTGCTGGTACCTATGATGAAGAAGCGATTGAATATTTAATTGAATGTGAAAATTATGTGGCAACGAAGGCACAAGGCTATCTGGACTTACTAAGTACCGCAAGGTTAGAAAGCGTATCTAATAGTTTTCAAGGTTAGCTAAACATATGGTTCAGTTCTTTAAAAATTTGCTCATTAACATATAAACTTGAAATATTTGCTAGAATTAAAATGAAAAATAAACAAAAAAAAATTGTATATTTACAACGGTGTATTAAAACAAACATTTTTCTTTACTTCAAGAAACATTCAAATATGGAAACCACCAACATATTCATTTATTTATTCTAATAAAACTTTCGAAATATTTTTTTTTCAAGAAAATGAAAAAAGTTTAAAAATTCTATAGTTAATTCATTTGGTATTTTTTAATGAAAATTCTTGTGCATCAAATTAACCTTGGA
>VCJD01003212.1:15882-26583 GCA_024140245.1 Backusella tuberculispora | reverse complement strand
CTATAAAGAAACCTTACTTCGAGCCAGAGGTTCGAAACTCGGAAAGTAATCTACAGACAAGATTCGAGTGGTTGTAAGCTTGGAAGAGCAAAGATCTTGACTTTACAGGAAACTGCGTGTTCATTGAGAATAATGTTAAAAAGGCATTGCAAGCAGCAAACGGCATTAAATTTGATCATGAAAATTATCAACAGATGATGGGCTCTGCATTGTATTATATGTAAGAAACAAGTGTTACTACTGCATAATCAGACTAGCAATTAATATGAAACCATATTGGTTATATATATATTCAAATAGTTTAACAGAATATGGTCATCCAGTACTAAGGAGAGCTTTAGAGGACGAGTTCACAAGACGATTTGTGCAGCCAATATTGGGACTTTTTTGAAAGAAGATAAATATAACATAAGATTTGGTTAAATATTATGTACCTAATATTATTTATTACTATCATGATTATTCCTGATTAAAACCTCTTCATATTTATCGCAAAATATATAGCAATAGGGACGAAAGCAGAAGAAGTAAAATCAGAAAAGAAGGAGATGGCCTAAAGTCCGACTGTAGAAATCAAATGCTCTAACTATATAAAGGACAACAATGCTCATCACCCTAATTTCCTAAAGCTATGCAACACCCTCAAGGATGAAATCGATCCTCTCTTGATGGGGGATTGTCCTGAAGAAATTCCGATGTTTGGAATTTTGATTAGTGATGAGATAAAAAAAAAGTTTTCTGTGAGGTGGATTCTTTTAACAAGATATACTTTCCTTAGGCTATAGTGAAACAATATATGCTATGGATTTAGCGTATACTCACTTATACAGATTGTATGAAATTGACTCCTTTCATATTCCCTGCTCAATTACTGATCTCTCAAGACTAGATCATGCGTTTGACTCCCTGGTCACGTTGATGGTAAGCGTATATATATAATGTAAATGGTAATTAAAATCAATATTTTTTTTGCCTTCTTGTAAAAAGGAACTGTACAATAAATCTAGTGAGCGATGCCTTGAATTTATGAAAAAGAAATGTACACCAGGCGCTCCCCCCAGGAGAAGATCCCTCTCGATTAAATCGTTCCGAAGTGTGTCTTTGAAATGCAAAATGAAATTAGGGCAGTCATTTCTAATTTGGGACAACCCGATTTTTATTGAAACAAGAAATTATTTTTTTTGTAAGTATAATAAAGTTTTATTATGTAAGACACGCGTTCAAATAGCTCGATCTAACCAATTTACATTAACAGTACTAAACAATTTAGTCAAAAGCAAAAATAGATTTAGTTGAATAAGCTTTCGTAAAAGGCAAATGTAATATTCCAGCCAACTTTAATTGGGAAGTTACGACAATTTTAATTGGCAAGTTGTGCCATTTTTTTTTGTTTAAATAATAATCGTTATTTAGAAATCCTTTGTGAGCACAAGATATATATATGCCATTTTTTTAGACAAACCGCCAAAAATAATCTAAACTCGCGACAAAAAAATTTTGAAAGCGGACATTTATTTTTGGCTTTAGGCTAATTATTTTTAAGAAAAAACCAATTTCCATAAGCTTAACTGTATTGCAGTTTCCATAGTGTTTTGCATTTGAAAGTAGGAATTTTTGAAAAATAACAATAGAGATTTTTATTGGCCAAACAAAAAAATCTCTATTGTTATTTTCCAAAATACTATGTAAAGTCCTCAAACCTAATTTTATTTTAAGAAAACGCGATTTTTTATTCTCTATTCTTCAACCTGTCAAAAAGTAACAATAAACAAGTTCTCCCCCTCTCTCAATACAAAAACTACTCAATATTTTTATATGTTTATGTTCGTCCACATTTTCTTTTATTTATAAAATATTCAAAAATATATGATTTGTGCGTTTTTTAGAAACTTAGATTTCAGCCAACTCACGGAGACGACGGACAGTAGAACGAACAGTGGCAGCAGCAGTGGTACTATATCAAAACATAAGTAAATAAACCTTTATTATCCACACTTCTTTTCACTTTTATATTTATATATATATATATATCACTTACGAGACAGTATAAGCACCACCGGCCATGACCTTCTTACAACCCTTGCACTTCCAGATACCGACAGCAGTACGCTTAACAGCGTCCTTACCGCAGAAAGTACAGGTGTATTTGGAGTGTTGAGTAATTTCCATCTTCTTCACGGTCTTTCTGAGAGAGGCACCATAACGAGTACCGTATTTACCAGTGATTCCGACTAATTAAAATGACAAGATTTGTATAAGCATTTTGTTGGTGTGTTTGTGTGTGTGAACATGTTTTAAATTATATATATTGATCGTTTTCGAAAAAAAAGAAAAAAAAACAATTGATTGATGATAGAATACCTTTCTTAGTGCGCTTAGCCTATAAACAATAAGTTTCATAAAATAATATCAATGTTAGATGTCAATGATTCAGTAAGATAGTGAATGTATTGATGTGTGTATGGGATATATGTATGGGATGGATGGATGGATGGATGGTTCATGTCTTTGATTTCTACTTACCATTGTGAATAGGAAAAATAAGAGGGGGAAATTGGAGATACAAACTATTCAGATTCTAAAGTAAAATTCATTTCAAGGTCCGGTCTGGCTATGGATTTTTTTAGTATTATTTTTTCAATATACTCAAAGTACAGGTATATGTGCTAGTGAATTGATTGTCTTGTCTATATAAGACCTCTTTTTTTTATGAAGTGGCTCCTAGTTGTAAATATAGCCTATATTTTTTTTACTCACTATCATTATTAAATAAAGAAAGTTGACATATATTTGTTCTACAATGAATACTATTGGTCAGAAATAGTTATTTATACTAACATTTTTGTCTGTCCATTTTATACTCTAATACATACATGCAAGTCTTTCACTTAAATATAAGCACATCTTATATATGTCATAATAATATAATATGGAATAGTTTTAAATTTTACATGGCGATTTAGCTTAATACGAGCATATAGGTAGGATGAAAAATGAAACCTATTTTTCTTTAAACTAATTTTCGTGACGTCAACTTTTTTTTGAGGTTGTGGCGGAAAAGGGAAATTAAGCATCAGAGGCTGCACAAACAGTATATTCCTCCTCTTTTACCGAAATGGTGAGTTGTAACCCATACTAGTCGGAAAGAAAAGGGATTGAGATCATATCAGAGCTGATTTTATTCAACATGGCTCATATCAAATTTATCGATTCTATAAACGAATAAACGGATTGATGGATGAATTGATGGATGGATTGATGGATGAATGGATTGATGAATTCATAAATTGATGTTCAAAAAAATAAATAAAAATAAAATAAAATGTCGATATCAATAACAATAACAATGCCAATACTAACAGCATCAGCAACAGCAATCACTCTTGACGATTCTCAATCTTTATTCTCTTTCTGGTTTATTAAACACTGTTATACTTTTATACTTACAATGTTTTTAAAAAAAAAAATTACCTTTAGCCTACCAGACTTCACCACAACAGAAAGAAGCGTGGACACGTCTCCGCCGGTCACGGTCGTGTCGGCAAGCACAGAAAGCATCCTGGTGGTCGTGGTCTTGCTGGTGGTCAACACCATCACCGTATTAACATGGATAAGTACCATCCTGGTTACTTTGGTAAGGTCGGTATGCGTCACTTCCACTTGAAGAACAACGTCAACTGGCGTCCTGTTGTCAACCTTGACAAGATCTGGACTCTTGCTGGTGAAGGTGTTCGTGAACAATACAAGAACACCGAAAAGGTTCCTGTCATTGATGCTCTCCAGAACGTAAGTGACCTTAATTTAAAAATAATAAAATAGGAAAGTGAATATGTAAAGAGACTAAAACGAATATGAAAAATATAAAATAGGGTTATGGTAAGGTCTTGGCCAAGGGTAAGATCTCTCAGCCCGTTATCGTCCGCACCCGTTTCGTCTCTCGTCTCGCTGAGAAGAAGATCAAGGAAGCCGGTGGTGTTGTTGAGCTCATTGCTTAAATAACTCTATTATTATTATTATTGTTACTTTTCAATATTAAGAAATAAACAAAATGAAAACATACTGTTGTGGGTTCCTATCCATTTATATTATATTTATTATTATTTGTTTTATTATTTGTTTTATTATTTATAATGTATTTTATGTATTTTGTGTATTTTATGTATTTTTATGTATTTATTTCATTGATCAAGGAATTTACAAATGGGTAGTTTGTATGTGTCTAAAACCCAATATTTTTGTCTAACACCATCCCATACACCGTCTTCAGCCCAAGTAGAAATGGGCATTTCAACATATTCGGTACTTAAACCAAATTCACGCAAATCGATTTCAGAGACATTACAATAAATATCTTGGAAGAATTGATTGGTTGCACCAAGTCCATTAAACCAAGTGTAAATACCATCGCTATTTAACATGTTGGGTACACATTCGTGGAATGAACGTAAATCATCATAGAACTCTATAATTATAATAATAATAATATCGATAGTTATTTAGTTATTTAGTCATGATAATACATAGTTCATATATACTCTATAAATAACAAACTACTTTACCTCCATATGTATCAAAAAAGATTCCATCAAATGCAATGTCAATCTGAGGAACCATATCCTGCCAACGACCAAACAAGATTTTTACACCAGGTTTCTTATCCCAACCCAATTCCAACATGTGTGCATAAACATCAGGATGAGCCTCGATGATATAATGGTTCCTAGGTTCATATTTTTGAAGTTCGGTATCGATCAAACCCAAGCCAAAGCCAACGTTGATAACATTGAGTCCCTTTTTAGGGCACATCACTTTAGCATGTTCAACCATAAGTGGTCCTTCCCAACCCATCATCACAGCATCGTTGTTTTCATCCATCAATTTGTTATCGTCATAGTGTAACTTTTGTGCAAGATAGGCTTCATTAGCAATTGCGTTTTCATCATCTTCATCGTCACCGCCAAAAGTTCTTTTAAGGAGACGAATCAAAACCTCGGTTCGGACACCTTCATCAACAAGTCGCTGATAAACTTCTATGTGCTTGTTATTCAAAGCAAGCTCACCAGCGGTAATATCTTTTTTATCGGTTAAATTGTATGGGTGCTTTTCCGATAAGAGCCATTCGACCATCTCCATGTGTCCTTGTTCAGAAGCATGGTGAAGTGGTGTGCGGCCTAACTCGTCTCCGCTAAAACAAAGGTCGGCGCCATTTTCTAAAAGTTCTTTGGCTTTTGCCTATATCGATTTTTTTTTTTTGAGGAGGGAGAGGGGGAGAGTTTTGGTTTTTTTTAGTATGAATGAAGACTCAGTTATTGCCAAGTACTTACAAGATCGCCAGTGGTAACAGCAACAAGGAACTTATTTCCTAACTTTAAGTCCTCTTCGGTATATTGAACTGTTTCTTCTTGTTCTTCAGCTTCATCCTCTTCTCCTTGTTGTTGCTGTTGTTCAACAGGTTCTTCAGTCATTTCAGCTCCTTCCATTTCAAAATTTTCTTGGAGCTTTTGTTTCTTTGTAACTGATTCTTCTTTCCCCATTTTTCTTTTTCTTTTTAAAAAACCTGGACGTGTAAAATAATGAAGTGTGTGTTTTTTTATGGTGTTTATGAAAAAAAAAGAAAAAAAGGAAAGTGGCTTGCATTTGAGTTTAAAATTCTAAATGTCAAAAAAGAGAGGCATGATTTTTGTTGAAGATCAAAGCGCTTTGATAAAAAGAAATAGCTCAATAAATTAGACCATGGGATTTTCGATTTCTCAATGATTTTTCCCTTGTTTTCTTCCATACCATATAAGACGTGACTATACTGATCTTTATTCAAAGACACTAATAACAATGGAAAAATAGTTGTTTCTGCTTCAAGATGAATATTTTTTATCGATGTTAGATTGCTCAGTATGCCTAAATTTGAAAGTCATGAATAAACTGTCATTTTTACGAATTTATTTAATTTAAACACAAATCTGGACACATTGATAATTAAAAACTGATATACTGTAGCTCAAGCATTTTTGCTGCTTCTCTCCAACGCATTACAGTTGTAAACTTTTATTCTAAATACCCTCTAATGATTAGATTTGTTTATACAATCACAAGTGGATAGAAGCAGCCGTTTTCCAATATATACTTAATGGCAATATAATGATTAGGCTGTAAGCTGTAGCCTGAAGGTATATACAGATCAAGGATCTCAGAATATGTAAAGTAAATATTTAAAATGAACTTAAAAACAGTTTGGCAAACTGAGCTACCCTGCTTACCGTAAAACCGGATGAGAAAACGAATAATTAAACATTATTACTAAACCGACCGTGTAAATTACTCTCTCCCTGCTACGAATATCAAGAGAAAAAAATCTCATTATATACTTTCAATTTTTCAAAAACACTTTATTGAACGGTAAAGACTCCAAAGTGAAAATGTAGATTATTTCTCAGCTCTATAAAAAGGTACATACGCCTGGGTTTGAATTATAAGGTCAATCAAAGCAACGTCAACAGCCACATGTTTTTCTCTTTCCTTTTCTTTACTCAATAACTTTAAAATATGGCGAAAACAAGAAGTTAGGATCTATACGCGCAAATTAAAAAGGAAGAGTATGAGGACAAACCGAAGCTGAACCAGTTGCTATACCGCATAAAAAACACGACAAAAAACAGAAGCAAGATAATAAAGAAAGAGAAGACACCTAAAACAGAGCCAATGCAAGCATATATTGCCAAAGTTAAAACAGAGAATACAGATGACAATAAACCAAATTCATCACCGCTACCATTGACAGCTTTAAAAAGATCAAAAATTACAAAGGAACAAATAGCAGAACTAATAGGTTACATTGTAAACGACAAAAAAAGTATGAGAGTAGCTGCAAGAAAAGTAAGAATGTCCTATAAGACATCATATAGATATTATCAAGAGTATCAATTTAATCCTAAACATAAGATACCTTTACTAAAATCAAGTTTATTAAAATCGTCATCAAGAATAACGCAGAAGAAAATATAAGACGTGATCAATTATATTGCTAATGAAAAAATGAGCTTTACTCAAGCTATATTCAAGGCAAAAATGAGTAAAAATACCGCAGCTAAATACTATAAACAATATCTGGAAGATCCAAATCGTAAAATACCTACTTTAGAAATCCGGGCTGGTTAATTGCGTCAACTTTATACTCAATAGCAGATAAATGAACTTATTAGTTATATTGTTAACAATAATATGAGCGTGATGGAAGCTTCAAAAAATGTAAATAGAAATAGAAAAACCGCGAGAAGACACTATTCAAAATATTTAAAGAATGCAAATCATAAAATTCCGTTGTCTGGAACTTATAGCAGTAATGGCGATAAAATTTGTACCAATGATCAAGTCAAATCACTAATTGCTAATATTGTGTATAATGGAATGGCTTTGTTGGAAGCTGCGTTCAAAGCAAATATGAGCAGAAGTACCACAAGAAAATACTAGCAACAACATTTAAACGATCCAAACCACACAATCCCGACACCTGAAACGGATAATAACCGCTGTTCCAAGAAACATCTAACCCTTAATCAAATAAAGAACTTTTTAGTTTTATTATCGACAAATTGAGTATAGTACATGCCTCACGTAAAGCAGATATATCGGCAACTACCGGTTTTAGAGTGCACAATAAATACTTGAAAAATCCAATCAGAGAAGTTGAAATAATGGGTAATTCGCACCCTACAAAAAAGATGAAAAAATTGGTGGAATATGTACAGAAGGAGAAAATGAAATTGACTTCAGCTTCAAAGAAAGCAAATTTAAGCTATAGAACTGCTGTTAAATACTATCAGTGGTATAAGAAGAACCCACAGAATCGATTTCCTTTGATCCACGAAAACAGTACTCCCAAGAAGACATAAAGAAGCTCATTGGTTACATTGAAAATGATAAAATGAATTTATTCTCTGCAGCCATGAAAATGAAAATGAACCTCACAACTGCTTATAAATACTATGAAGCATACCAAAATGATCCTGAACACAAGGTTCATATGTCAATTCGTGTGGGGCACACAGTAAAGATCAAAACAATTGGCAAATATTCACAAATCATTGCTGATATCTACAAAAACAATCCATCGATCAAACCAATGCAGGACAGTCATCATGAATCCAACTCGGAGTTGTCAAATATCAACATTAAACAAGAGCCTTTTGAAACGAAGAATTGAGTTTGAAATGGTCTAAATCATCACAGTGCCATCATCTTTATAACTTTGCCAAATTTACTTTTTCAAATACTAGTTTAATTATATTGCTATATTTGTCTAATAAAATAATATAAAGTAAATTAAAGTTTTTACGTTTTTTCTTTACTTTTTCTGTTTCTTCTCTCTCTTTTTCTTTTTTTGAAACCATAAAAGATACATTCAAGCTTGGGAACCAGAATAAAATGAAAATCAGAATACAGCATATTTTTTGCCCAATAATCATTAAATAAGTAAACGGCAAAACAAAGCAAAAAACAAAGTATCCTGGCAACATTTTGATTTATCTGATTTCATATACTTTTAATAAACAAACATAACAGAGTCTGTGTAAAATCTCTCATTTCTTCCCATTCTAAGCCTCGAGGCTTCATACTCAAAGACTTCCTTAATTAGTGCTTGGATCAGTTCCAACTTAGTAAATAAACAGTAAACTATTGAAATCTACGGTCAGAAAATGTAAACAATCTTAAAAACCTTATATTTTACTTGAAGCACCATTTTATTTTATAGTAAGGATAAATATATATTTTCTTTCGGAACTTCTAACTAAAGAGCAGATTCTATTTTTTAATTAATGGTCAAACTTATTTTCATTCCCCTTTATGAAAAAAAAAAAAAGATTATTAAGAAAAACAAACAACAAAACAGCAGAATTTTTTATTTATGGTCAATAACGACGTTTATACTATGAAACACGCAAGTGTCGATTTATAATAATTTTAAACATAATAATGCTCGAACAATGTATAATGATTTCTATCAAGTAATAGCAAGTAAATATTCAAAAAAAAAAAAAAAGCTTCTTGTTTAATTGACTTGTTACTAATAAAAAATAGTAGTGATTAATGGATTAAATGGAATATGCAATGACTGACTGTAAAATCGTAACGCATGAGCTTAGTTCGATGACCGGATCCAGATGCTCAAGTTTAATTCCAATAGCGTCACTTAGTAGGCATGAGCAATGGATTTTAGATGTGTTAATAAAAGCCAAGAACTGTTCTCTCGATAAATCCATATTTTCCAGTTTACCCGTTTTATATTCATCCCATAGATTTGCAACACAACGAACTACTCTCTCTTTTAATTTTTCCTTAATCAGGAAAATCCGTTCAATCTCAATTGCCTCCCACAGATTTTCAGGAACTTCCAATTTCTCAGCTGACATGTAATTTCCCGCATAAATACGTTTTGATACCCAGCTACGAATAATGGTCCCTTGATATTTTCGAACCAGTAAGTGGCGGTTATTGATTGATTCCATATCAAAGAGATTATTCAAAAACGATATGTTTTGGTAGAGCCAGTCCAGTTTTTTCATGTCTTCCAAAACTGTGTTTACATTACCTTTTCCAAAAAGTACGTAATCTATAAATAAACTAGATTCTGGATAGAATTTTATTTGCTCTTGTTCAGCTCTATCTATCACCAGCTTTCTCCTTATACGATCTCTTGAGCATGATTTCATCTGATAAGTGGTAATCCGATACCGAATCAATGAACTAGCAATTGCCTGATAGATACCAACATCTCCTCCATGAGTGTACCGAGCCAGCTGAACAACATCTGACTCAATGTAGTGTCGTACAGGTGGTGAATTTATGAAAGATGCATGACACACATGCTTTAGACTTTCAAGTTCCTGTCTTGATAGAGCATATTCCACCATGGCAGTGAATATAGGAAGTGAATAATGATAAAGTGACTGATCTTCAATATAGAGTTGATGTCGTTCCGGTAATTGTCTACTGGGTTCTGGATGTTTTTTGTAATATAAACGGCGGCATTTTAGGCACAAATTAAGAACAGAGTCATGAACAATGACGGGTAGGCATGTGGATGAACCGAATGAGTCCCGTTTATAATAGTGACCGCACAGCTCACATATTTGTTTGCTGTACTCTAATACAAGACCATAGTAGCTGTTATTATCACGTGTGCGTAGTCCCTCTCTCCTGACAATGCTCTGCCAGATACCATATTTTTGTACAACTTGACGTAGCCGTTGAGAAGTTTTACCAATCCGATAGAGCTGCGATATAGGCAAGAAATCAAATATATTAAACCATATCTCACTTGGTAATGTAGATGTTATATCTTGTTTAAAAGTTTCTGCTTCGTAAGTTTCGGTGGAAAAAATCCAGTCTAGTAGCTTTTCAGTGTTGAATTCTTTCACAAGTTCAGTCTGGTTCATTACAAATAAAAAGAACGGAAGAACCGTTCATTGCTTTAAGCAAATGAAGACAAGAAGAAAAGAAAGAAGAAAAAGAAAAAAAGGTACAGAAAATTGTGAGCCTATTTAAATACTATAAGCAATAACAAAAAAAGGGGGTACTTGCACAATTTGGGGCATATGACTTTATTTTATTCCATAAAGTTACACATAGTGAAGAAAGCGAGGTGTCTTGCGTAAGTACCTCTTCCTAAAGGCCAAATGTCTTTCAAGGTTCGAGGAAGCTTATTTT
>VCJD01003212.1:1456-12673 GCA_024140245.1 Backusella tuberculispora | reverse complement strand
TGCCGTCAGCCTTTTTTTTTTTCCCTTTTTTTTTTTTACACCTTTTTTTTAACAACTTTTTTATTTTTTTTTACAATTATAAACCCCCCAGCCCTGAATGAAGCTTTATTACCTTTTTAAATGTATTGAGAAACAAAACTTCTTTATATTCTTGTCACTTTTTTCTCCCTCTTATTACTTTTATAATAAAATAATTGAACAGCAGAAAATATATACTTCAATAAATTATTCTATCAAATAAAAATGGATCTTCCAAACTTTCAGTTGGGGGATACCATGGATGAAATATCTATTTTAAAAAACTTGTCTGAAAACCAATCAAATTATACTCAGCAACAACGGCAACAACAACAACAACATCATCATCATCAACAGCAGCAGCAAATCATTCACTCTTCTCCAGTTACGACTACAACCAACAATGCTTCTTCATTTAGTCAATTTCATGGAAATATCGATATTCTTTTTCAGCAAAACCCCAATGGGTCTCCTCATATGAATTCGTACTTACCAATTAACCCAAATACTGGCTCTAAAAACTCATCCCAAATACATCATGATATGTCACCACATTATCAAGCGGTCTCAACTTCTACTCCTCAAAATGATTACTTCGATCAAGAGGTTTGTTCTTACTGTTATTTATCTATTATTTTCTTTTTTTTTCTTATTTTTTTTTTAAAGAATCGTGCAAGATAGAAACCACAAAATATATACATTTAAACAATAACGATGATTATATAGGATATACTTACACCTCTTATATCACCAGCAATAACACCATCTCATAATTATCAAATTCATCATCATCAACAAAAGAACCATCAAATAGGCAATGACATCAATTTCTCTCCATTATCTTCTCCTGCAATGTTACCTCATGGAAGCCACGGTAGATATCATCCTCAAAAACATATTCTTGAAGATATGTCGGCTAGGCAGATATGCGAACAATACGAACAACTTGAACAGGCCAAGTTGCTCATCACTCAAAAACTGACTGAACTACAAAAGTCTCAACAACCATACAGTTTTGATGGTGGTATTACCTATCAACATAAAGATATGCCTTCAAATGACTTCTTACCAAAACAAAATGACCATTCTTTTTCTAACCACCAAGATCATAATCAACATCAGCATCAGCATCATGAACTTGGTAAGAGGTTTTCTCTTTTATTTACCGTAATATATATATTGCTTACTTAATTAATTGATTATATTTTAAAAGTAGATGCCTCCAGGTTCTTAAACAGTGAATCGATCCCTTTACAACCAAAAGCAGATCAAATTTATCATGTCGAGCCTGCAACTCCAGCTTCTTTAATGAATATGAAACAGGGCCGTTTAACAAAATCGATCGGGAATAAATCTAATAGTTATGAAACTGCGACAACATATAATAACTCATCATTTCATCCTCTACCACCACATCCTCGCTCTGTTTCTTCTGCCTTATCTTCTTCTTCTTCATCTTCTAATTCGAAACCAAAGGGTAAGGAACGTTCCTCATTGGGACCTTCTCGTTCAAGAGTACCCTTAAAAACCCATAAAAAATCTTTCAACAATTCCTCTCCCATTTCTAAAAAATCGAAACGTGAGTCTCAAGAATCAAAGACCAGCCATATATCTCCTCGTGCGTTGAAGCCACTTTTTATCAGTCCAACACTAAATCCTGGCCCTAGACAACCAGTTCCTGCTTTGAACATCAACCACAATGGAGATATGTCTTCAATTGAAGATGCTGAAAGAATTCTTGCCACAAGATCCAATTATCAAAACTTGATGGAAGGAAAAGCTGCCGCCCTTGGAATTGCGTTTTCTTCTCAGATCAAAAGTGGTCTTGAGGTTCGACGCACGGCTCACAAGGCCGCAGAACAGAAACGTCGTGATTCACTTAAAGAATGGTTTGATCGTTTAAGAAGAGAAGTAGAGGAAGGCTATGTCAAACAACAGTCGAGCTTGATGTCGAGAGTGATTAAAGCCCAAGAACTAGAAAAGAAAACTACAAATGTAACAAGGAAACGAGCCAATTCAGCAACTAGTGATGATGGGACAATGGAAGAGGAAAGTACCGCTGATCCTAGTACGATAAAACCGCTTTCAAAGGTTTTGCTACTTCAATATGCTTATGAGTACATAGCATCATTAAAAAAAACTCTTGTGGAGAAGGATAATATCATAGAACAGTTAAAGAGGGAACATGGAGAGAATGAAGGAGAAGAAGAAGAAGAAGATGATGATGATAATGATGATGACGAAGAAGATCACAACGTAAAAAACGAAGGAGACAAACGTACTGGTTAAATAGTTGAAGAACAATGTTTGCTCTTTCAAGGTCATTCGTTTTTATTGTTTTTATTTATACCTGTATCATTTTATGATCGTTATACATGTATATGTTTAATCTCCTCCCTTTTATATATCCATATGTTTTATTTCTCATTTTTTTTTTTTTATGATTTAGATATTCACTCATTTTTTGTTTTTGTTTATTGACTACAGTCTTAGTATTATTATTATTATTTTTTTGTCTTTCATGCCCTTACAATCTCACTTAATTCTTGCTTTATGCTCAAATTTAATAAAACATACATTTTTTTTTTCTTTTATCGAATATAAGTCCTCATTACCTAAAAATTATAAAATACCAAACTCCAAACAAATATATTCGGAATATTATTTCCCAGATAAAAAATAAACTGTCCTTTGCCTAATTTTCTAACAGCAAACTAGTTTTTTTTTTTTTGAAAGGTCTATTCACATTACTAACTTCTCAAACTTGAATTTGAGTAGCTTTCTCTGAAATAAACACAAGTAGTAAGGAGGTTTTTAAAATATTTCAAATAATGATAAATAACTAGATGAGCAATACAATTGAATCATATCCTACTACAAATACGGATGGAGATATATATATATAAACTCTTGATCTGAGGCTGGTGTCGAACAAGTGGTAATAGCTCCTTTATTTATATAAGTACTATAAGCCTAATTATATCTCTGTACAGTATAAACATTGAGTTTGATTAATAAGTGTCACGTTTAAAGGTACAGCTGTACGTACTGTTATCACTTTAGAGACTTTATATATTAAGATAAAAAAAATAACGGATAACTGACCTGGTCTTTTGAAAGATGGTCTGTAACATTAAGGAGCTTGCAAAGAAAAAAGAAAAAAACGAGATAAGAAAATCTTCTTATTTCTTCCAAAAATAAGTCTCGGGCTTCAGGTATGATAAAGAAACAGTTGAAATATATAAAAATACTACCCAAGTTTATTATAAAAAAATAAAAAGAGAAGAAAAGACATATCGGAAATTCCTTCTGATAAAATGCTATAGATAGGCATAGCAATATAACGAAATAGCTAGATTGTACATAACTGCAAGGATGGAAGCAATAAAAAAACGAGTATTTCAAATCAAACGCTTTAATTCCTCCTTCGCTTCCTGTTGCTCTTGTTTAATGTTAATATATGACAATTCCGAGCTGGAATCATAACGGCTGTCCTACATTGGTTTGATCGATGTATTGTTCTTGTAGATATCAGCAATAATTTGTGAATATTGGTCAAGCTTTCTGGCCTTTGATATGTGCCCCAAGTCAGCTGACGCCTGAACCTTGTGTTCTGGATCATTTTGGTATGCTTTATAGTACCTATGAGCAGTTGAGTTGCTCATGCTCATTTTTCTTTCTGCAGAGTATATCTCCATGTTGTCATTTACAATATAGTCAATGAGTCTCTTTATGTCCTCTTGGAAGTACTGTTTTCGTAGAATCGTAGGAACTCCATTTTGTGAGTTCTTCATATACTGTTGATAACATTTATCAGCAGTTCTAGAGTTTAAATTTGCTTTCTTTGCAGCTGAAGACAAGCCCATTTTGTCCCTTTGTATATATTCCATCATTTTTTCATCTTTTCTACAGAGTAGCAAGTATCCATGCTCTCACATTCTCTGGTAAGATTTTTCAAGTATGTGTTGTGCAATTTCAGGCCGGTAGATCTCGATATATTTGCTTTAAGTGAGGCGTGGTTTATGGTCAACTCATCGATAAGAATAAAACTAAAAAACTTCTTTACATGATCAAGAGTAGGATGCTTCTTGGAATCACGTTTATTATTCGCTTCAGGTGTATGAATGTTGTGATTTGGATCATCCAGGTATTGTTGGTAGTATTTTCTTGCAGTACGTATATTCATATTTACTTTGACTGAAGTTTCCAACAAAGCCATACTATCATCCACAATACAAGCAATTAATGATTTGACTTGATCATTGGTACAGCTTTTGCCACCATGAGGATGATGTCTTTCTATCTCAGGAATTTCATGATCAGGATCTTTTAAATATTTTGAATAATAGCGTTTCGCATTATTTACAGTCATGTTTACTTTCTTTGAAGCTGCCTTCACAGTCATGTTTTCGTTGGTAATATAATCAATAAGTTTATTCATTTGGTCTTGGGTAAAGCGTTTACGTAAGTTCCCACCGGTCATTCCTAACACAGGTATTTTATTATCTAAATCTTTCAGGTATTGTTTATAGTATTTAGTTGCGGTATTTTTGTTAATTTTTGCCTTGATTGAAGCTTGACTAAAGTTTAGTTTGTTATTAGCAATATAATTAATCACGTCTTGTATTTTCTTTTGTGTTACTCTTGATGACGAGTTTGATAAATTTGACTTTGCTAACGGTATCTTGTGTTCAGGATCAAATTGGTACTATCTATAATAGTTATATGCTGTCATTCTAGGTATTCTTGCTTTTTTTGACGCTGCATACGTAGTCATTTTGTCGTTTACATTGTAACTAATTAGTTCTACTATTTGTTTCTTTGTAATCTTTGTAATATTTGATCTTGTTAAAGTTGCCAATGGTGGTGCTGATGAATTTGGTTTATTGTCATCTGTATTCTCTGTTTTAACTTTTGAAATCTGTGCTTGCATTGCCTCTGTTTTAGGTGTCTTCTCTTTCTTTATTATCTTGCTTCTGTTTTTTGTGCGGTGTAGCAGCTAGTTCAGCTTGGGTTTGTCTTCAAATTCTTCCTTTCTAATTTGCGCGTGTAATTCCTAACTTCTTGTTTTCGCCATATTTTAAAGTTATTGAGTAAAGAAAAAGAGAAAGGAAAAGAAAAAAACGTGTGGCTGTTGACGTTGTTGTGATTGATCCTATAATTCAAACTCAGACATATGCACCTTTTTATAGAGCTGAGAAATAATCTACTTTTTCACTTTGGAGTCTTTACCTTTCAATGATGCGCTGTTGAGAAATTGGAAATATATAACAAAAATATTTTTCTTGATATTCATAGCAAAGAGAGATTAATTTACATGGTCGACCTAGTAATAGCGTTTTGTTATTCGTTTTCACATTTGTCTTTACGGTGAACAGGATAGCCCAGTTTGGCAAACTATTTTCAAGTCTTTTCTAAACGACTACTTTAAAAATACTGGGATTTTTGATTTGTATATACCATTAAGTAAATATTGAAAGAGGTTGCTTCGATCCACTTGTGATTCTGTAGATATATCCAATGATTCAAGGGTATTTAGAGTAGAACTTTATAGCTATACTTCATCGCATGACTGAGACAACCTGTTATCGTTTTTTGAAGGTTTTCGCAAAAAAATGTATAACAGATCCTGTAGTGGTTATTTCCAAGCGCTATTACCTGACCGGCTACGTAAATATCCCTTGTTAAGGTTTCTTTCACACTTTCTGCCTTGAACTTGTAGATTGTTTAAAGTTGATTCTTTTCAACTTCAAATGTAACTTATTTATTTCTCCTTCACTTAAGAGAAAAGCTTGGGATGAAGTATGGAGCCTTAAATAATGGAGTTGAATTTAAATAGTTGAAGCAAGCAAATATATAAACAGACTGAAAAAGAATTTGTGAAAAAGCAAATTATCCTTCTTTCCTTCTTTTTTCTTTACTCAACAACTACGGAATAATGGTTTAAAGGAGAAGTCAGATTTTATACTTAATAATTAAAAAAGAAGACTATGGAGACAAACACAAACTGGAAAGCTGCTAGGCAAAGTGCTTAAATAAAGTATGGTGAATGTGATGTTTTAGGGAGCAAGTAAACATAATATAATAGTAGAAAAAGAAAAGGAAGAGTGGCTAAAAATAAAAAGGAAGATAACAATGAATGAGAGAACTGGGAGTGAGCAGGAGTAATTTTACATATTGCAAATTAGTACGTATTTTAAAACATTGACTCTTCTAAAAGTGACAGTAGATATGATGAACACAAGCGTACTGCTAATTGTATTTTGAGCAGGTGTGTTTAGTAAAGACTTGAAACACCTGAAAGAGATAAAGCACCAGGTTAGTGGAATTATCTACCGGAAACTGAAGAAAAGATAGAGAGAGGGGGGGGATACGCAGATGAAATAGTGGTTGGAATAATTGGACGAACACTAAACGTCGCAGATATGCTCCAAATCTATGACTAGAACCTTTGAGAAAGTTAGCCGTATTCATGGGCACAGTGCTCGTGTATGCAAAACCAGTAAAAAACTATGACAAAGAGGCGTCAATAAAAATCCAAATATGATATCAATTGCTCAATTAATATAGTCAGAAGAAAAATCTCCATTCGAGTTTCCAAAAAAATAAAATAAAAGCAAAAATAAACCAAATACTTGATAAATACAACTGCTATTATGAATATAGTTTCCTACCAAGGATTCAGATTATTAAAGGTAAAATTTCTGGACAGAAGTCTCAATCCGTCTAGAAACTAACTTTTTTCTATTATAAAGCTTTAATTCTTGAATAAACTGACTATTAGTAATCCTTTGTAAGGCATATATTTATAGACTTACTTTATTGCTTATAATATGTATAGAACGGTTCACGTATTATTAATACATTGCACATCCTAAACAGTTGAATTTATTTTTATATCTAATATACTAGCTTTACTTTGTTTTTTTTTTGTTTTTTTTTATGAATTGTTCCATTCCAGGTTAGTGGGATGCCTGGATCATATTGGAAATCGTGACTTATTTTGGCGCGATTGACCCATAATCATTATGTCAGACTTTACTTCAATTTCTTAGCACTATAGATTTAAATTTATAGGTGAATTGGATCTCATAATGAGATAGTGGTATATAAACATATTCTAGTAGAGAATAACAATAGCAATAATAACAATAATGCTATAGTAATTTAAAAAGTAAACTTAGGGAATAACTTGAAAATCAAGAGAAAATGGTATATAGACGTTATACTTTTCTTGTAGTATTATGCAACTCTTTACTCCGGTTGATTAAAGGAATAAGAAGAGCTACAGTGAAGATAGTCAAACTCATATCATGTTAAATGAGTATTTGGTGACTTTACCATTGTTCCTTTTTCTTTTTTTGTTTATTTGTTTCAGATTGGCACTTTTAAGGAAGAGGGACAAGGACTGCCAATTGGATTAATTTCTGTGCCTTTTTTAATAAATAAAAGAAAAGCTATGATTAGTAACACCTCATTAAACCAGAAATTATAACTTATTATTGAAACAGTAAAATTTACTATTCAAAAAAAACAGCAACTTTTTGAATTAAACAGTAAAAGATGGATCGTAAGTGATATTTCATTTGCTATACACGTTTTAAATGCTGTGACTACGTTTTTGACATGTTTTATTTACTTTTTTTCTTTTTCGTTTCTTTCTCTGCCTTTTCTATTTTTCTATTTTATTCTTTTGGTAATTTCAAGTTGGTTACATATATATAAAAAAAAAAAAGAGCAACAAGTCATTTGAGTAATACTAACAATAAAAATAAAAGTAAAAGTAAAGGTGAAGTTAGAGGATGCAAAGTACATTAAAGCATCCTGGAAAGTATAATGATGCTCAACAAAGTATTTATCGTGACAACAACAATAACAGCACTGATAACACCAAAAGGCGTGTACCCTTGTTTCTCGAGAGACAAGAAGAAGAGGACCTTGACATTTTTATGATCAAACTATATAAAGTATTAGTTTATACTGCGTATTCATATTATGCTCATGATATTTATTAAGCTATGATGACTGTTATATTTATAGAACTTATTACCCACTAAAGAAAGTCATCAAAGGCGTATCCGTTTCACAAAAAAGGTTGAACATATTTTGCATAATGAATGGCCAGACTATAATATGCAAGTCCATGTTTTCGGGTGAGTCTCCTATTAATTCTTAAATTTATTACGTGACTCGACTCTAACTTTTATAACTAAAAGATCTTCGGTAAATAACCTTGGTACAAGTAATTCTGACATTGATTTGTGTATCACAACGCCTTGTATTGGATTCCCTGATGTCAGAATATTAGCAAATATATTTCAGAATTGTAAGTTCTTTCATTGTTACCCATGTTCAGATTTTATACTCACGAAAAAGGGATTTAGATAATATGCAAAATATTAACTGTGTACCTGGAGCAAAAGTTCCTATTGTTCGTTTTTTCGATCCAGAGTTGTAAGTTGAGAAATTAACCATATAGGCTATTATTCATATGTATGTGTTTGTGCTTACTATCTTTTTTATGTCAGTCAACTGGCTTGTGATATCAATATTAATAATACAATTGCATTGGAAAATACAAGAATGGTAAAAACATATGTGGCATTGGATCATCGTGTACGACCTTTGATTATGATCATAAAGCATTGGACTAAACAGCGTGATTTAAATAATGCAGGTAAGTTTGTTGTTGATGAAAAGTTGGATTGGAATTAGGTATTAATAGTTGGATTGGATTTATTAAAAAAAAATTGCATTACAATAAGCTTTTGGTGGTACATTATCGTCCTATACTTGGACATGCATGGTAATCAACTTTTTACAAACGCGTACACCGCCCATTTTACCCTCACTTCATGGCGGTCGAGAGCGATTCAGTGACGACATTGAAAGTCTCCGTGATTTTGGTGCTAAAAACGAAGAGACGCTTGGTGGATTGTTTTTTGCCTTTTTCCGTCGATTTGCAATCGAATTTGATTATTATACACAAGTGCTTTCGGTACATCAGGGAAGAGTTTTATCGAAGAGTGAGAAAGGATGGGATACAGGACAAAATAAATATTGTTTATGTGTAGAGGAGCCCTTTAATTTAACACGAAATTTGGGAAACACGACCGATCCGGCATCAGTACGTGGTATTAGGATGGAGTTTTCTAGAGTACTTAGTCTCTTGGTAATTGAAAATGTATTTCCAAACATTTTGTTCGATCAGTATGTTTCAATGAGATTCTCATCATATCGTCCACACTATATTCAGCAACCAGTTTTATATAATACACCGTATTTGCCATTTGTATATTCCAGTAACAATAATAATAACAGTAACAACTTGCCATACCATCAACAACAACAACACCAACAATACCAACAACACCAACAACATCAACAACATCAACAACACCAATATCAAGTAGATCAAAATCCGATAAATCATCCAATATATGGGAATTATATATTAACACCACGACAGTCTTCACCACATCCTGATGCATTAATAGACATTAAAAGTGATGTAAACTATCAGAGTATACCCTCCACTCTTTTATCCATGTTAAACTTGTCTAGTAATTATTCCCACGATCGTTCAGTTGATAGTATTTTTGCAAGGTACCATCGTGAAGTGTTGGAGGAAAATGATCGAAGAAGAAAATCAATTTTTAAACCTAATAGAAAATTTTCAACTTCTTCTTCTTCTGTTACCGATATTGTGGAAAAAGACTGGCCTGTATTACAAAATGATCATTTGAGTAATAATAATGTGGTAAATGGTACAATGGTACAAAAGAAAAAAGAGGCTCAGTCACAACCGCAGCAACCCCAAAAACAACAACTACAATCATCAGTTCAAAAGCAACAAAATAAACAACAATCTCAACATCAGAAACAAGATAAACAAAGGAAACAGGAAAAGTCGGAAAAGCAGGAAAAACTAGAGAAACAAGACAAGCAAGAGAAATCACATATTGGAGGTAATAATCGTCGTCGCCGCGGGTCCATGTCAAAACGAAAATACCAGCAGCACCAGCAACAGCAAAAGCAGACACCTGGAGGTGCTATGAAAAATAAACAAGAACAACCTCTCCCAATAACCGAAAACAACCAATCATCATTAGAAACTAATTCAACACCAAAATCAAAGAACCATAGAAAAAAGAATAAAAATAAAAATCAGCGACGTAAACCCAAGTCAAGTACACAACCACAGGCACCAAAGGAACAATCATAAATGATGTGTAAACATGTAGATAGAATTTTCAAGTATATATAACAATGTAAAACAACCAAGCGCGAAAGAAAGAGAAAATAATACCCCTTACAATAAAAATCCTTTTTCATTTTTTTCTATTAAATAACTGAAGTAAATAATGCATAAATACATTATATTTGCTGTGGTATTATTGGTTTTGATGTCAAATTAATCCATTTTATAATATATTAACATTTTCGTTTCGTTTTGTTTTGTTTTCAAATTCCATTATACTGAAAGGGTAAAAATTGAAGAAATAAATATAATAACTTACTTTCTTCTACCTATGATTCATGACCGTTATTCCTTAGGACTTCCACCTTGCTCAATCTTTTGGGATAGTAACATTCAGATTATGTAAAATAGGCAACGTCGGCTCTTGAAAAAAAAGGCATATCTTCAACTGTTGAAGCATTTATTCATCAGTCCGGGATTTTAATTTTAGTTTACTGACCAAGTAAAAAAAAAACGAGCAGAGCATTACACAATAACTAAAGATATATATATATTTGGTTTTTTTTAAAGAAAATACAGTCGAACCTGGTTGTTGGAATGCTGCGTATGGCTAAAAAAATATTCCAAATGCCAATATCGAGGTTTGCACGTGATAAAAGATTATATATATAGGCTTTATAACCATGTCTGGAGCCACTTCGAATTTGAATTAATTTATTGGGATTATTTTGATAATAGATAAAAAGAGCCAATTTTTAGCATGTATATACCTGTATATATACTGCTCATTTATCAATATAAAAATAAAATAAAATAATGTAATAATAATAATAGTAATAATAATATAATAAAACAAAGTATAATGTAAGTATGCGACAAAGGAAGCATACAATATATTACACGAGAGCAAGGAACTTTGTGGTTTACCAACTTTTCTTTATTAAGATTTCGAAGCTTGTACTCCATATTATTAAATATAAAATAAAATAAAAATCTAA
>VCJD01003211.1:39984-66441 GCA_024140245.1 Backusella tuberculispora | reverse complement strand
CTTTTCTTTTATATTCGTATTTCTTATTTTTTTTTTTTTACCTTCTTGTTATTAAAATCGTTCCTACATTAACGATTTGCATTTTTATACAATTTGAAATAAAGAACATTACATGATCAAGATAGGGAATGACATGGAGGAAAAAAAATCCCAGCACGATCCAAGACTATCTCGATGTATAATAACAATTAACGAGAGAAGACGTCCAAAGTGCGCAATTACTTCTCCAGAAAGACTCGATCGAACTCAAACAGCTGGTAGTGTCAATGATCCTATTGATCTGTGCAGTGATGAAAAAGATGAGAACTACAGTACTGCACCGACATCGCCAATAGCTACGGACTCTAATGAGGAGTCTATTATAAACCAATATATGTTTTATAGTTTTCTCCTTGAGAGTACCGCTCCTCCTACACCAGCCACCAAATCCAATCAAATACCAATAAATAATATTGGACGTCCATCCTCTGCCAAATCCCAAACGAATTCAAATGAAGATAGGTTTCTCAGTTTCGTGCCACAGGGATCAGAAGAATACGTAGCTCAAAAGGACCAAAATCGTCGGTGGAAAGGGCAATAACGATGTGAATTGGTCCTTGTCCCCCTCCCCCCTCTTCGCTATCTCTTGTTTACCAATACGATAGTATAGCACTGTGTATATATTGTATATGTAGTAAATAAATAAATAACATCAGAATCTATGTAACTTGCTTATTTTATGTATAACGTTTTCTTTTATATTATAATAAAATGATAAGATATTTCTTTATTTGTGATGATTATGATTATTATGCAATATATAATTAAACCATATGCATGAAATATATAATAGAGTATTAAGTGTTAGAACTTTTTCAATTCAGTGAAATCAAATAGTATACGTTTATCTATAGATGTAAATGATACGTTCAATGAATATTAATTTATCAATAATCTTAAGGAGCAGAAGTAGCCCGATCAGTCAGATATTTAAATAATATAATCTGTAATATACTGCTGTTTTTTTATAAAAAAAAAATGAAGAGTTTCAAAAATTTTTCGCTAGTTCAATCACGTAAAAAGTTCAACACTCTTATGTTCTTTTTTATTTTAATTTTAGTTTAAAATGATAAAAAATACATGTACTTCTCTACTCTGAAAATGACTTTGCTTACTCCAAAACCGCTATGCAATATAAGGTAAAGATATTATTATATGTACTATTACATGTTTATAACATTATCTTTTTGTTTAGTCAATCAAATCTACACCTGGCTGTTACGTTCTATGTTCAAAGATAGTGACAACAAATGTTCTTTTTCATTGAAAAATACTTGTGTATATTTCAATACAAATGTCTCTTATCAGCGTTAGAAGATTCTTCTTTTTATCAAAGATAATATTATTCTCAACCATCATGAATCTGATGTCAGCTAAATTGATACTTGATCTTGATGATAAAGATATTGTTGAAGTTCATGCCTTAACGTAAACATTTTAAACTATTATCTTTTTAACGCTTAACATGATCTTTTCTTTCTCCCAGATTCTCACTTTCAAAGACCGTTGGTTTCGCCAGCTTTCCTGTATTGCAAGTTTTCAATAATATGTTAAGAACAAATCACTTTGGGAAGAAATTAATACGCTAATTACAGAATTCGAGCCTATGATGCCAGTAATGCTGGAGGAGTTGCTTAACCATATTATTATGGTAAGCTGTAATTTTTCATTTAGAAAGTTGCCAAATACTCTGGTAATATTTCTATCCCAGAATAAACACACTAATTACCTTTGTTTCTACCCAGTCTTAAAAATCTGTATTCCTGAAAAGACCACTATTTTGAGCTGAAGGACATAGTGCTGAAAGGAGTAATTGTGAAAAAAGGAGACGATTTTCTTAATAGTATTGCTAGTGATAATAATGAGAACGGTAGCGCTACAAAAGTGCTGTCCCCGAATATATATTAACACCCGATCAAAGACAAAAAAAAAAGATTAAATTAATCAAAATCATACACGAAGAACGATATGTGTTGAGCTGTTTCTTTTTTTATTTATTAAAATAAATGCCACATTCACAAGAGTTAAATAATTTCTAAAGATTTCCCTTCCAATAACCACTTTTTTCTCTCTTATTATTATTATTATTATTCATGGATTATGCTGTAGTTGTACTTCTTCACCAAGCTCAAAAATCTGATTTATTTGCCGAAGTTATATGTTTCCTCAAGTCCGAAAACTTTCCAAATCCGGACCGGAAGTAATGTGACTTAAAAGCAACCGGCACTTGAAATTGACTGGACCACATGAAGCATTTGTTAAGAAGGATGTTGCAGAAAATTAGATCCTCCTTTTCCCCATCGTCTTTTTGGTGTAAACATGGTAAGACATCAGACTTCAATGAAGAATTAAACCATCCATCCATATTTCATATACTAATTCTTTAATTTTAGTCCCATAGGTAATTATTTCTTTAAAAATAGCAACACCATAAAAATTATCGAAAATAGAATGATTTTATGTGGATTACACAATTATGAAGCTTGTTATTAATCGTCAATTTTAAATCTTAAAAAAAAAAAAAAATGAAATCATTAGAAAGTACGAGGCTCCCCGTCACGGTCACTTGGGTTTCGGCCCCCGTAAGAGAACCAGATCCCACCGTGGTCGCGTAAAGGCTTATCCTAAGGATGATGCCAAGAAGCCTGTCCACTTGACTGCCTTCATGGGCTACAAGGCTGGTATGACTCACATCGTCCGTGATCTTGAGCGTCCTGGTTCCAGTAAGTTTTCTAAATCTTGATTTTTTTTCTAACTCGTTTGAATTTGATCTAACTTAAATTTTAATAAAACAGAGATGCACAAGAAGGAAATCGTCGAAGCCGTCACTGTCATCGAAGCTCCCGCTATGGTTGTTGTTGGTGTTGTCGGTTACGTCGAGACTCCTCGTGGTCTCCGTTCCTTGACCACCGTCTGGGCCGAGCACCTCTCCGAGGAAGCCAAGCGCAGATTCTACCAGAACTGGTACCGCTCCAAGAAGAAGGCTTTCACTCAGTATGCTGCCAAGTATGCTGATGGTGCCAAGGATATCACTCGTGAACTCGAGCGTATCAAGAAGTACTGTTCCGTTGTCCGTGTTATTGCTCACACTCAAATCTCCAAGGTCAAGGTCCACCAACGCAAGGCTCACATCATGGAAATCCAATTGAACGGTGGTTCCATTGAGCAAAAGGTTGACTGGGCTCGCGAGCACTTCGAAAAGGAAGTTACCGTTGGTTCCGTCTTTGAACAAAACGAAAACATCGATATTATTGCCACCACCAAGGGTCATGGTTTCGAAGGTGTCACTGCCCGTTGGGGTACCAAGAAGCTTCCTCGCAAGACTCATCGTGGTCTCCGTAAGGTTGCTTGTATTGGTGCCTGGCATCCTTCCAGAGTCATGTACTCTGTTGCCCGTGCCGGTCAGCGTGGTTACCATCGCCGTACCGAGATCAACAAGAAGATCTACCGTGTTGCCAGTGGTGCTGATGCCAAGTCTGGTTCTACCGAGTACGATTTGACTGAGAAGCCTATTACCCCTATGGGTGGTTTCCCCCACTATGGTGTCGTTAACGAAGACTTCGTCATGATCAAGGGTTGTTGTGCTGGTTCCAAGAAGCGTGTCATCACTCTTCGTAAGTCCATGACTGTTCACACCTCTCGCAAGGCTCTTGAACAAGTCAGTCTTAAGTTCATTGATACTTCTTCCAAGTTCGGTCACGGTCGTTTCCAGACTTTTGCCGAGAAGCATCAATTCATGGGTACTCTCAAGAAGGATCTTTAAATTTCTTGTTTTTAATTTTTTAAAAAATGAATAAAGAAAAAGCATAAAGGCCTAGCCATTTCATTATTATTTAGTTTCAATATTTAAATAGATTTACTATATGCTGCGAAAGAGTGGATTAATAGGAAATAAGAGAGGTTATATTTGTAGAAATATTCGGTTTTATAACATTTGGAGATGTGGAGTTTTGACCTCACTGGCATAAATAGTAATTCTTTTATCCAGATACGCTTATATCTTGTAGATCACTTTAGGCTTATTTATTGGATATTGTTTTACATCCTCTTACTATCCTAATCTGTTTAACCTGTAATGGTCTTTTGTCTTTATAATAAATAGGAAATTCGCTTATTAGCGTGGAATGGTCGATCACACTAAATATACAAACAGCTTTTTTTTTAGTTTGGATAAAAGATTAAGCACTTGAATTACCGTGTTTAAGGTATAAAGATATCGCAAGCAAAGCATATGCTATACTCAAAGAGGATTCACGAAATAAATCATTGGTATTAAAGCAATACGTATTCTTCTAAAAATCCCAAAGTTAAATTTGTGGGATACTATTCAAAGTATAAGTATATTATCATAAATTGAGCTTTCAATAGATTTTATAGATGATTCTTTTAACTCAATAAAAAAAAAGAATAGTTGTAACCCTTTACATTTCCATCTAATATCCGCGAAAGTACTCACAGTATCAATTCGCACGAGTCCACATTGTATTGCATACTTGAAAATTATGATACAAATTGAATTGATTTATTTGGTCAAATAACGCTACTGAAATTCCTAGTTTGCGTCTTCAGTCACATAATTCGAAGTCTTCTTCTTTTTAACCAATTCATCGTAATACATATACGCTCGCTTGTTTGAAAAATCAGATATGTGAATATTTAAGGCTACATGGCTGACGAAAATGAAAACGAACCAATGGACAGAGAAAGTGGAGATTAGTCAGTCTTCAAGATAAAGAAAAGTTTAGCAAATTCACTCAGTATTCTGGTAAATAACCAACATATATATGTAGTTTGATCTGGATAATTCCCGAGCTTTCTTGAGGATTGGAGGAAGAAAAGAGGTCGGTAGTTGCAAATGTCAAAACAATGAACAAAGGTCAAATTATCCTGCTGATCGTAAAATCATGTGGTTGTTAATTATATTAAAGAGAAAGTAAAATTAATTGTTATTACGACGGTAATACGTGCTGGTGATATATAGTAAATTATAACAATAGGAGATATCGACTAAAGGTAATTATTGTGAGCATAGTGTTGTCTAAAAGTAAATACATAATAGATATGCTTAAGTAACGAGTTTGAGAAGATGAGATGTTAGCCTTGAGTTGTAATGACTAGTTGTTGTTGTATTGTTACATATATTTTTGATATAAATCTAACTCCTATGATAAAAGGTCTTCATACTAATAATAAATCAAAAGACTATCTCTTAAAGTCAGTGGGATTCTTTCAGAAAGCATGAAAGTGCAATTTATGGTAGTTTGTAGAAATAAACATGTTCAAATACATGACTATCTTCAAGAGGAATAATAGGTCCGCAAGCAGCAGTCTCGGCTTTCCACCGTAACTCCTGTTCAAATATTTATTTGTTGTAAACACACTTGTGTTGCAATAATTCACACTCATTCAATCTGCATAGTTACAAGGAAATGAAGGACAATTTTTTAGTACAAAGTTACATCTACATTACTAGTGTTAATATAATAATATAATTATTATTAAGTTGCTAACCTTGTAATTTTGTTTTGAAAAAAAAAAATGAAAAAAATAGAAACAAATAAACAAATTGAGTTCAAAAAGTACATTTTATTTTATTTTATTAAGATTACTATTTACGAGAGTTTTTATGCAAAGTTGACATCGGGTTTATCAAAGCGCACACTACCAGAGTTAAGCTGCTCACCACTGTATTTTTCTAGAGCCTGTAATTCACGTCTAATATATTGTACTACCAATGCCAAATCAGTTGCATTGTTCGATGATGGAGCAAAGAGATTTCTATATAGAAAAAAAGAAAAAAAGTAAGTATTCCAACCAATGATATACACCACAAAGCTAGTATTACCTCCAAAGAGCAGCTGCCAAAACAGGGTCATCTTTACACATGCCTTCATCATAAGCTACAACACCACCATGGAATTGCGCTAACAAGTCCTTAACATAACTAGTGATTACTTTTTGTTGTGTGATCTTTTAAATGAACAAATAAGTTAATAAAAAAAAATCCATATTGTATTTCTTCTTCGTTTAATCTTACACCGTGTTCTCTGATTCTAGCCTCGGCGTCCTCGAAAAGTCTGTTGACAAGTTCTTGAGTATAAAGCTTTCCACGTTTCTCTGCTCTAAGATGAACCATTAACATCCAAACGTGTAACTGAGTGACTGAAAACCAAGTTTGAAAATTATCCGGTAAATTGCACTCTAATATACTCTTGTTATAACATTATCCTACCAAATATTTCATGCTAGTCTTTTACCTTTGATGTAAAAATCCTTATTCATAGCCAATTGTTCTGCACATACATTATAGAGATCATGACTAGCTCTAATAGCAGTAGAGCCAGTTGAATAATAACCCATCACCTTTGCCAATCCATAAACAATTTTCTTGGTTGTTGAAGAATATTTTGAAGCATTTTCTTCTTCTTGGGGTGGTGTTGTTACAGAACTAGACCATCGGGAACCTAGCATACCTATTCTCTAATATGGGAATATCATTTTAAATATCTAGCATGAAAATAGAGTGTTACTACAAACTAACCTGGGTGTGTTGAGGGAGTCTTTGACTCACGAGTACTCGGGAAGACAAAGGCTAAAACGAGTAATAAATAAGTAATGCAACTCTAAAAAATCAAACGAGAGAAAGAATTCTTACCTTCTTTACGACATTTTGAAGGGCTCTTTTGGCAAGCATTGACATTTTGTTCAAAAAAGAAACAGTATGGTATACAGAAAAAAAAATAATAAACGGTATGGGTCAACAAGAATTTTCTAAACAAAAGCCTCTTTCCCCTCACTACAGGTTTTCGGAACCGCTAAAACAGTCACAATGACGATTATCGGATATTGAATTGAAATGCTCAATCCAGAGGTACACTTGAGGATGATTAGAAAGCGTTTTAGAAGACCTCCTCTCTCATCCGAATCTCTGCGCAATGCCTAAAGGTGTGTTTAATCAATCAAATTCACAGAATGTAAAGAAGGGATATCGTTTTCAAGGTTTTGGATGATGATAGATATGTGATGCGAATGGAATATATAATATCAGCGAGTTAATGGATGGATGAAAAATAAGAGATACTTTACAATCATTAGATATATACATGCATCCATCTATCTAATATTACTGTCGATAATGTCGCGTAATATTGGATCCAATGTGATTCGGTCTATCTACATTACATCTAATATCTTGGAAACGATATCTTCTTTTTAATAAAAGGAAAAGTTGAGATGAAGAATTGACCATTTTACCAATTTACATTACATTATAGTTAGCGTTTCCGGCACAAAGTACCGTATGACCCTCGGTCTCCCCGTTGGTGCTGTCATGAATTGCGCCGATAACTCTGGCGCCAAGAACTTGTACGTCATTGCTGTCCGTAACATCAAGGGTCGTCTTAACAGACTCCCCGCTGCTGGTTGTGGTGACATGTTTGTCTGCTCTGTCAAGAAGGGTAAGCCCGAATTGAGAAAGAAGGGTAAGTTGATCTGTTTTTTTTTTATTACATTAATGATAAATTGGTTGAGATAGCAGAAATTGACTTTTGCTAATTTAGTTATGGCCGCTGTTGTCATTCGTCAGCGTAAGGCTTGGCGCCGCAGAGACGGTGTTTTCCTCTACTTCGAGGATAACGCTGGTGTCATCGTTAACCCCAAGGGTGAAATGAAGGGTTCCGCTATCACCGGTCCCGTCGCCAAGGAGTGTGCTGATTTGTGGCCCCGTATTGCTTCTGCCTCTGGTACCGTCGTCTAAAGCCTTCGGTTTGCAAAAACATTTCTACCTCCTCTAACACCAATTGTTTTAATGTGCTTCTTCTTTTTTTGAAGGAGAAATCACTAATAAATATTTGTACAACAAAAAAAAAAAGCATTTTTAATGTGATGATACCATATCAAAAATATATTTATATAAGGATTACATTTATTTAAGAAGTTTTTCATTCCTACTGTTTATTTATTTTTTTATTTGATTTTCTCTTTTATTTTCACTCTTCTTTCCGTTTTTTTTATATATATTGTATACTTGTACTTGTACTTGTAGTTTACTTAAATCAAATCGGTTACTATTGAATGAAAAGTAAGAATATTAGATAACTTAGAATTAGGTTCAGGTATTTGGTTAATCTTACCATTCATTGGCATTTCATCAATTTGTGTACTATAATATTGTTCAATGTCACGTAAAATCTTTAAATCGTCATTCTTAACAAAGTTAATGGCAACACCTTTACGACCGAATCTACCAGATCTACCAATACGATGAATGTAGTTTTCACGGTTGGCAGGTAAATCATAGCTAGATAAAGTTTGATTAACTACTAAATCCTTTCAAAGTTGTATATTCATCTTACTTGATAACTAATGAAACCTGTTGAACGTCAATACCACGGGCCCAAACATCAGTTGTAATCAAAACACGACTAATGGATACACATATAAGCTTTTATTTATAACCCTTTTCTTTCTTATTATTATTATTTATTTATTTTTGACAATCTTACCTAGCACCTTGACGGAATTCTTGCATAATAGCATCACGTTCCTTTTGAGGCATATCACCGTGCATAGCAGATACAGTGAAATTAGCCTCTCTCATTTTCTCTGTTAACCAGTCAACCTGTAATTGTCATTTATGTTTTTATCAGCCAATTGCCATTTTCCCTCCTTGATTTTATTTATTTACCTTGCGTCTTGTGTTGCAGAAAATGACAGCCTGGGTGATAGTTAATGTATCGTACAGATCACATAGAGTATCGAATTTCCATTCTTCGCGTTCAACTGCAACAAAGAACTGCTTAATACCTTCCAAAGTCAATTCATCACGCTTTACGAGAATGCGAATGGGATCTGTCATAAAGTTGTTGGTAATCTCTAAAACATCGTTGGGAAGAGTGGCAGATAAAAGGACAACTTGAGTACCGGGAGGAAGGTAGCGGTATACATCGTAAATCTGATCCTTGAAACCACGATTCAAAAGCTCATCAGCTTCATCAAGAACAAGCATCTTGATGTTACGCGTGCGTAAAGAGCGACGACGAATCATATCATATACACGACCTGGTGTACCAGAAACTACTTGAACACCACCCTCTAATTTACGAATATCCTCACCAATGCTGGTACCACCGATACAGGCATGGCACTGAACATTCATGTAATCACCCAATGCAAGTACAACACTCTGAATTTGAGTGGCTAATTCACGCGTAGGTGACAAGATTAATGCCTGACTTTCCTTGACTGATGTATCAATTGCTTGTAAGACTGAAATGGAGAATGTGGCAGTTTTACCAGTACCAGACTGAGCTTGTGCAATCACATCACGTCCCTTGATGATAGGTACAATAGCTAATCAATCCAAAAAGAAAACTTAATAACATGACCAGTATGATGTACACTTATTTGCGGTTGTAAAAAATCAACTCGTATTTTACCTCTTTGTTGAATAGCTGAAGGCTTTTCAAAATTATAAGCGTAAATACCACGAAGTAAATCCTCTTTTAAACCGATCGAGTCGAAAGTAGGAACAACTTTGACCTATAGAACAAAGAAAATCAATAGTGAGAATATAAATTTTGGAGAAGGAGAACAATGAAAATTACGCTTTCTGAGGTTTCAAAGGCAAGTTTATCATCCGTACTGTGATCGAACGACATTGTACAAAATCTGTTTAGAACGAGCCAAAAAGAAATAATAAAGAAAAAACTTCAAACTGAAAGCTAATGACGTTAACGAAAGTCACTCAATCACGTGACCTCAAAATTTTGCTCTGTTTATGATTATAAAATTAAACCCATTGTGAGCACATAATAATTTAACATTGAATTGTCCGGACTAGGTCGGAAAAGGGAATTATAGATCGAAAAAACCTTTTTGCTCTGTTTACAGTATTTCTGCTTTAAATTCAGGCAGGATTGGGTTTTTTTGGATGAAATAAAAATGGAAATCAGAAAAAAGGGAGGTTAGTTTTAGACAAAGATTAAATGATTTTGGACATAATCCTCAAGAGAATAATCCATAAGAAATCTTTCTCAAATAGAGAAGATTTCATTGGATAAGACTTTCAAAGGTTGAGAATATTATGCATTTCAATCGATAAAAAAGATACAATACAGTATTTTAACATGCTGATATTGATACCTGATACGCATATTGAAACCCCTTTTAATATATCAAGCCGTGACATTAAAAACACTGATATATAGAGAAGAAGAAAATGCTGATTTATCACTTTTTGAAAGAAAACTATATATTTTCCTGTGATTTTTTTACCTTTTTGCTCTTCTTTCAGTATATTTCTACTTCCTCAATGGTGCGTCCTATTCTATACCCTGCAGCAGAAGAGATGATTCGCAATAAAAAGCAGCAAAAATCAGACGGGCAGGAACAAGACGTTCAAGAAAGTTCCAGCACTTCTACTAGAAGAAAGCGTAAGTTCTTATAATGTATGTTTGTCTTGTTTTTAACTTTGTTAATTACGTAGACGTAGAGGAAAGGATATGCCGGAGGAGAAAAAAGACAAATAAGCTGCGAGAAGAGCACAAAAAAGAAGAGCTGATCCTGAAATCAATGTGATATGTACTAGTCGACTTTTCTTCCATTTTTCCAGTTTCGTAGATTGAAAATAAGGAGGTATATAGCTTTTCTTGTATTCTGTTGATTTACTTCCGAAAAATATTTTCAATTCAGCCTAGAAGAGCTTCTTAACCTGCCAAACAGCAGAGGCATCATGTTCCTTAATAGCATATATTCAGACGGTTATACATGTCAGGTGATGTTCACAAGGCGGGTTGTGGTTGACCCCTTTAATAATGTGAGACTTCAAAGTGGTGACTTCAACTCTGATGAGATTGATACTTATTTTCGACCGTGTGCTGCGGATCCTGGTAGACGTAACGCTTTCAACTTGTACCATGGTAACGATGATATACGAAGATTAACTACAAAGGAATACTATAATACAAGTGGCAGTATAAAGCGTATGATGAATGAAGATACCCGTAAACAGCAAACCAGCATAAAGGATATCGAAACCAATATTCCTACCGCAAAAGTTACGAATGGCCAACAGTATCTTCAGAGAATTGTTTACATACAAACTAATTTAGATCATCTATTCGACTTCTACAGTTTCCGAGCTGCAGAAATAAACTGGAAAAATTGGCGTGGTCGACAGCAAGCTCTAGATGTTTGTAGTAATATCCTGATTAAATGATCCGAAAAGTATAATAAAAGAAGAAGAAAGAAGAAAAAGACAAATTTAAACAGGAAGAAAGACAAAGAATGCTCAATAGAGAAAATCCTGGAATATCTCATCAACCAATTGAACCAAGGTAATGGACACGTTGATCTTTGTAAATTATGTTCTACTAAATATCATCACATATAGACGTACTTTTAGACCTTGTTTTTCCGAGGGAGACAGAACGAAGATGCCATTGGTCATATTTGGTGATAGAGTTACTAACAAGCAGAGCGTAAAGTTCCGAGGACTGAGGACAGGTGTGTGTGAGAAAATTTACAAGCATCTTCGGGTAAAGGAGAAGCTAGGTGAGCTTTGCCTTTTGGACATCAACGAGTTTCGAACATCACGGGTACAGTAACATAAATACAAATTTTAGCACCATTTATTCATCATTTTCGGAATATAGGTCTGTAACTCTTGTAAAACACGGAACTTACGCTATTTCAAAGCCGAAAATGAAAGATCTATCTATTCGATATTAATCTGTAACGAATGTAATATTTTTTGGAATGGAGACGTCATGGCTGCTAAGAATATGTTTTACATTGTCGAGCAAATTTGGCTTGGAGAGGGGCGACCAGCCATTTTCAAACGTAAATCTCAACAACAAAGCGCCATAACGAACGTGGTTTTTTTTACCCAGGTGAGCGAACTTAAAGGCGCTTACAGGTAAAGAACAGCACTTCAGGCATTTTAATCTTTGTCTAAAACTAACCTCCCTTTTTCTGAATTGTAATTTTGATTCATTCAAAAAAAAACTAATCTTGTCTGAATTTAAATTAGAAATACTGTAGACTGACTGTACCTGTTATTCAAAGTCGAGATATAATATCAAAACTTCTAGTATATTCTCGAAAATAGAATGTATTTTTGATTTACAAAATCAATGTTCTCAATTTTAGTATGGTACATAATAATTTAAACAAAAAAGAAAAAAAATGTTTTGTGTCATTTGGATCAATTATATAATCAGCAGATATAAAAGACTGAATAATGAGCGTAAGCTACTTTTAATAGTATTATTAGAAGACATGATTTGCTGATTTAAATATCATTTTTTATATTCAGCAAATATTTTATTGGTTTTCTATTACTATGCAAGACCATGAAGAATTTTTTTAAAAATTTTATGCGTAAAAATAAAGCAAGTATGGCCGAAACGATGAGAAAGTTGTCTATTCAAATTTAGTTATATTCATTACCTTAGATATACCATTTTTTTTTATTATCGAGATAAAGCCACTCAATGTCTCATTAACATACTTCGATCAAAGAAAAAAAAAAAAAGATTACATAATGTAATTAATGACAAAACCATTGGTTCCTATTAGTGTGGATCATTTGTTGCTTGAAATATCTATTATAGATTGATAATAGCTCGCTCATAGCTAGCCCCTCGTACTTTGAATATATATTCCTGTCTTTTATTAAATAATGAAAATATTCTCTGTTCAGGATTTGATCATCATCAACACAAATGTGCCTTTGCTCCAACATATTGAGAGCTGTCAATCGTTGAATTCTAAAATAAAACAAAACAAAAGTAAACAGACAATTAGTACAAAATCTCTTCTTATTGAATTGAACGATCCTCAACATTGAATGAAATAATAAGGTATAGATACAGAAAAAAACAACGATTGATCTCCTATAATTTAACAATGCGTGTATATTGATGTATTAAAGCTATTAGTTTCAATAGGAGAAATATTAAAAATTAAAGTAACCTTAATGATATTTTTGAAGTTAAAGGTAAATAAAACTACTCCGGATCTTAATAATAGCTCTTTATCATAATTAGAATACATTTTATCAGACAGCAAGTAATATTAGCAAGTGTTTTAAACTCTTAAATATCAATATTAATATGTCTAATTCCACTATGCATATATTATGAATAAGCTGAAATACCCAAAGATACGTGATCAATCTATATTACGCACAACATTTATAAATTATTTAGAGAAAAAAACTAGTTTACATTTTTTTGCTTATTTTTATTGTACTTCTGCCAAAATTTTTATTAGCTTTTTCCAAAAGTATTAGCCACTGTTTTTATCATACATAATAACCACCTTCTGATTGTACCTCTAAAATTATAGAAGACTTTGGCTCAAAGCTTTTGTTTCTGCCGTGCTTTGCTCCTTTAAAAAAAGTATATAGTTATACAACAAACTACAAAAAGATAAACGACAACTATTCTGATAAGAATATTAGAAATATTTTAATTAAACAATGATTATATGAAGTTACACCGGACTCTAATTATTATTATATAATAATTAATAGCGGAGAATTTGAAAAGAGCAGTTGCGAACTAATGTAGAACGATTAGCCACTTTAGCATTTATAAAAAAAAGATTATGTCTTTGTAGGTATTCTAAGCTTCTGCATCCATGTTTTTTCTACTTGGTTTTTGTTAGTTTTTTAAATCATATGAGGATGTATATTATAAAGCTAAAGTAATTATATCTTCACTTTTAAAAAGCCTTTATTCATTATTTAAGTATATCCATTTTGCTCTTGTTCTTTACGGATTCCTATTTATTTTTACTTATAAATACTATAAAACAGTATATTAAACATCTATAATATTTTCCATGATAATTAAATCATCTCGAGAACATGAATAACATATTTAAATGTATGTGAAGTATCAGAGATTTTATTAGCTGCCGCTTTTTTTTTTTACTATTTTGTTGATTAAAACACAGCCTGACGTTATACTCGTTTAACCACAAGACACAAGAGCCAGTTGTTTTAACCTTTAGATTTGAAAATAGATATATTATTATTTTAATAACATCTATAATTGGTAAAGCGGAAAATATATTTTAATACGAAGCTGCTTTTATATACAGAGTATTTTCAGTGTAATGAAGTATCAGATAAACTAAACTGGGTATAAGCTAAGGGTCCTTCTGGAATCGGCACAACTTATTCGCCGGAAGAGGCAATGATTGGATTACCTTAGTCATTGGATGAGATTTAAATTTTATGGTAAACTGATTAACTACGTGCTATGATGCAAGCTACACATTCATCTTGCTTTTGTGGTATTTCTTCTCCATTTAAATATTTACTCAGCACATTTATCAAGTTTTTTTTATATATGTCAAATGTAATTTTAATAGTTTAAACGAAATAATCCTGAATACGAATAATGGCGCCCTAACTATATACAATCAAGGACTCTCCCAATTTGACTATTACCATAAGAGGAAATTGAGGGGGATGTTATTTCTGTTATCTTCTTGTCAGACTTTACCCCGCATTGTTAAAACGCTTACTAAAGATTTTCCCACTCTGAATAAATCTCCACTTCAATATAAATTTCATTTTATTTTGTACATTTTTAAACTTTTCTTCCCTATTTATTTATTTATTTATTATACCAGAATGGTTTACAAGCCCACTGTTCCCGCTGTCAGCCTTCCTAATACTGATCTTTATTCCTTCATTTTCACTCCAAATGAATTTATCGCTGGAAAAGATTTGAATGCACCTATTTTGATCGACGGTCATGATGGAAAGACACTTTCATGGGAGCAAGTTCGCAAAGAATCCAGTCATCTTGCTACTGGTTGGAACGAGAAAGTTGGCTTGGGTAGAGGTGACGTTGTAGCCGTCTTTGCTCCCAACCAAGTAGATCATACCCTTTTATTCCTTTCATTACTCGCATCACAGGTTACCATTTCACCTGGGTAGGTCGAATATATCTCATATGCTAAATGACTTTTTCATTAACTTTAATTTATTTATTTACTTTATCATTATTATCATCGCAGTAACCCAGCTTATACTGAATGTAAAATGAATTTTTTTATTTAATGGTAAATGATGGAAAATTAAATAGTTTTTTTTTTCCCTTTTAGCTGAATTCGAACATCAAATCTCCACTTCAGGTGCCGTTGCACTCGTTACTGTTCCTGCTTTATTACCTATCCTCTCTAAGATTTGTGTTAAGGTCGGAATCCCTACTGAACGCATTTTCTTGTTTGGTGATGAGGAAGTCAATGGTTGTCGTCCCTATAAGACTGTACGTGCTGACCATCCTGTTTCACTCCCTCTTAAGAACATTAACCCTGCCGATGATGTTGCTTTCATCTGCTATTCCAGCGGTACCACAGGTCTTGCTAAGGGTGTTATGCTTACTCATCGTAACTTCATTGCTCAAATTTTACATAGTAGTTATTTTGATCCTAACGCCTCATTAGAAGATGATGTCATTCTTGGTTTTCTTCCCTTTTATCATATCTTTGGTTTGTCCAGTTTGGTTCTTACCTCATTCTATAAAGGTGTTCCTGTAGTTGTTATGGCTAAATATGAATTGGAACTTTTGTGTCAGTTGGTTGAGAAGTATAAGGTTACCGTTGCAACCATTGTTCCTCCTGTTGGTAAGTTTTAATTTTTTTTTTTAAAAAAAAAGGTGTGGTCATTAATTTCCAAATTTGATAGCTGTTCACCTCGCCAAAGCTCCCATCGTTTCCAAGTATGACTTGACTTCAATCCGCTTCTTGGGTTGTGGTGCTGCTCCATTGAGTAAAGAACATATTGCTACTTTGGCTGGACGTATTCCTGCTTCATTAAAACAAGGGTAGGTGGATTTATTTCAAATTTTTGGAAATTCGAGTATAAAAGAGAGAAGATATTTAGTAATTTTTATTACCATAAATAGTTACGGTATGACAGAAACCACTTCTGGTGTGATCACTCAAAAAGTTGAAGGCAGTGTTCCTGGTAAAGTACATAATTGGATTTATTGTTTAACATTTTTTCTCACGTTTACCGAAATGGATAGGATCCATTGGTATCTTGCTTGCTAACACTGAATGTAAGATTGTCGATGCTGAGGGCAATGGTAAGTATAACATTGATCAATGGGGTGATTTTAATTAAATTTTTCTTATTTATTTATTTATGTTTTTTTTTAAAAAAAAAGAGTTGGGCGATGACCAGGAAGGTGAACTTTTGTTCCGTGGTCCTAGTATCATGAAGGGTTATCTTAATAACCCCAAGGCTAACGCAGAAACTTTCACTGCTGATGGTTGGATGCGTACTGGTGATGTTGGTAAATTCGAATCCGCATCTGGTGAATTTTTTATTGTTGATCGTATTAAGGAACTCATTAAGTTCAAGGGCTTCCAAGTCGCTCCTGCTGGTAAGATAATTTATACAAAAAAAAGGATAATTATATGCTAACCAGGTTTATTATAGAATTGGAAGCACTCTTAATGAGCCGCTCTGAAATTGCTGATTGTTGTGTAGTTGGTATTTATGATGAATCACAGGCTACCGAGCTTCCTCGTGCCTACATTGTTCTTCAACCTGGTGTTGATCGTAGCCAAAAGACCTTAAAGGCTATTGATGATTTCGTTACTTCCAGTGTTACAAACTACAAGAAACTCCGTGGTGGTATCAGATTTGTTGATGCTATTCCCAAGAGCCCTAGTGGAAAGATTCTTCGTCGTGAAGTCAAGGATTGGATTAAGAAGGAGAAGCAGGAAACCACTGTCAAGGCTCATTTGTAAAATATATAATAATATTGTAAAATAAATAAAATGTACTTGTTTCCTCTTATAAAATAGAATATCAAATAACTTCTAATAATAGCAATCTACTTGTCTTTATAAAAAATAAATAATAAAATCATAAAACGCAATTGTTAAATAAATTACTACTTAATTTACAATTCCCATTTACTAATATTTATTAGACTAAAATATTTCAGATATCATTGAGCAACACAGTAGTATGATTAATACTATATAGTACAAAAACTGAGTATACTGAGTACTAGTAATGTGATATAAACTGGCTGATGCCACAGCTAATAAATTTAAATTCAACAATGGATCGAGTCAGTTGCATCTCCTAAGAGGTCTTTTTTTTCTTTTTTTCCCTTCATAGTAGTCTAGAAAATATATAATAATAAAAAAATTATAAAGCAAATGCTGAATATTTTACAGTAAAAGCAATACTATAGTGCTATGAATAATATCAATAAAAAAAAAATACACAGTTTTTGATTAATTGCTAACATATACTTTTCACTTAAAAATGGTTGATTTTTTAAAAAAGATAATAAAGATAAATGTTCTTCTATGTCCATAAGAAGAATAGTAACTCTTCTGTTATTTATCAGATAAAACATAAGGCCAAGGTGACATTTATACATAACATATTTGACATAATCGTCTTGTAATTGAACGAAATCTAATTGTAAGTATGCAATTTTTTGCTCTCCAAGACAAAAAAAAAAACGTAGTAGTTACTATTTGCTCTTTTATTTCAGTTTTATTTAGTATATAACGTACTAGCACTTTTCGATCTAATCCTCCACTACAGTAAAAAAAATTGGATCTAAACTACGTTTTACTTCGAAAAGTGCTAGTGCCTGTGACAGATGCTGTCCACAATAACTGCTTAGTCAGATGAATCTAAAAAGATTTCCAATCAGATGGGTTTATTAAAATATTGATTTAATTAACATAGCGTGCCTTTTCGCACAAACGGATGCGCGATCTAGCTCGAGGCACGTAGCATCGTGTTAATCTCCTTCAAATTTCGGTATATATAGAAGATATAGATTAATATATATTGTTGTTTCCTTTTCTTATTCGAATTGTTCTTTAAAAAAAATAATGCTATCAATAAAAATCAAAAAATTTACAGGAACATTGTCGCAATTGCTTAAAAACACTTGATTGGAAGGCCATCAAACTTGAGCTTTTTATTGGTTGATATTCCGAGACAGTGTGTAATGTGGGTTCTAAAAAGGTTGAATACTTGTGTGTTTATAACTTTACTCCAAAAAAGAAGAAAAAAAAATTAACCAGTAATATTTATTCAAATTCCAATTAAGAGTGTAGCAGATAAATGCGAAATGTCACCATTATTCGATCAACTAGTCTATATCTGTATGCATGTAGTGACAGAAAGTTTAAAAAATCCTTTTTAGAGAACAAAAAAAGTTGAAGTTTGAGAAAAAGGGGAGAGGAATCACAAGTGCGCAAGCTTATTATGAAAAACCAGTAGTAAACGCACCGTATCGCGTCATTTACAAAACTCCGATCTATTCGACGAACTTTAAAGCATTCTCCAGGGTAATCTATCATCTTTTTCTTTTTCTTCTACCCATAGTTTTACTCTTATTATTAGAAAGACATGAACGCTTTACGCTTAATAGCACGCCGTACCTATTCTACAGTTCATCCCGGTGTAAGTCTCATTTGTACTTTTTTTTTAGTATACTTGTTGCTGACATTTACACTTAGATTACTAATGGCTTTGTTGGTGCCATTGGCAACACACCTCTTGTAAGTTTTTGTTTCCCTCTTTCCTTCTTTCTTTTTGTTATAGATATCTTATATTTGAATGTTAGATTCGCTTGAACAAACTCAGTGAGGAAACTGGCTCTGAAATTTTAGCTAAAGCCGAGTTTATGAATCCTGGTGGTTCCGTCAAGGATCGTGCCGCTTTATTTGTCGTCAAGGATGCTGAAGAGAAAGGATTGATTAAGCCTGGAGGAACTGTTGTTGAAGGTACTGCCGGAAACACTGGTATTGGATTGGCTCATGTTTGTCGTGCAAAGGGCTACAAATGTGTTATTTATATGCCTAACACTCAGGTACACTGAAGTGGATGAGAATTGATAAAGACAGCAAAAAAAAAAAAAAGAGAGAGAGAGAGAATGAGTGAGGAACTTTGTGTAGGAATAAAATTATCTACAAGTAATCTAATATTTTACTTTAGTCACAAGAAAAGATTGATTTGTTGCGTATGTTGGGTGCTGAAGTTTACCCCGTACCTGCTGTTGCTTTCGATAACCCCGAAAACTATAACCATAAAGCAAAACGCCATGCTGATTCTCTTGAAAATGCAGTTTGGACCAACCAATTCGATAACATTGCCAACCGTCGCGCTCACATTGAAACCACCGGTCCTGAGATTTACGCTCAAACCAATGGTGAAGTAGACGGTTTCGTTTGTGCTACTGGTACTGGTGGTTCTCTTGCTGGTACTGCTCGCTACCTTAAGGAAAAAAAGGGCGATGATGTTAAGATTTTCTTAGCTGATCCCCCTGGATCTGTTCTCTATAGCCACATCACTAGTGGCCGCAAGCTTTTTGAGCGTAGCGGCTCTTCCATCACCGAAGGTATTGGTCAGGGTCGTGTTACTGACAATTTGGCCCAGGATATTGATTTGATTGATGGCGCTGTTAATATTCCTGATGAGGATACCATTAAGATGTTGTACCGTTTGTTAGATGAAGAGGGTATCTATGTTGGTGCTTCCTCTGCTCTTAACGTTGTTGCTGCCGCTGAAATGGCTAAGCAACTTGGCAAGGGTAAATATTTATATATGCTTATGTTATTAAAGAAATTCTCACACCAATTTAATCTAGGTAAAAAGATTGTTACACTCTTGTGTGACGGTGCATACAGATACCAATCACGTCTTTTCAGTAAGTTGAAATCTGTCAAAATAAAATGTCATCAATATTAATTATTACTATTTTGTTACAGGTCGTAACTGGCTAGAGTCTAAGAACCTCGCTACTGCTATCCCTAAACATTTGCAGAAATACATCGTTTTGCCCTAAATGAAATATCCAATAGAAGTACTGTGCCTTATAAATTAAATTATATTTCTTTAAAATAATAGAATTGTCTTTTTTTTATGCTATTGCTATTGCTACTTGTTGGAGCGAATGGTAGTTATATCATCATTTAATGGTATTGAAGCTAAATCAATTAAGATAAAATAAATGCTTGTATTGTTATTATATTGTAAGGAACTGATACTGCCCTATTTGTTTGAGTCTTATCATATAACTGTATTACTTGTTTACCATTACGATGATATTCTCTGAAGTACTATACCATTGAATTAAAGCTCATCAGCGCTCCAAATTCGATTTCAAATTCCTGAATCTACCAGAAACTGCAGAAGAAAAAGAAAAAGAGTATAACTAGATTACTCCAGAGATTAACCGTGGTCCCTCGCTAATTTTACCCCCCGTTAATTTCATCTCTCGCTAATGTTGCCTTTTTGAAAATTATAAAGAGTGGATATATACAGCCGATTATATGGAAAAGCATTAGTCCTCCTCCGTTTAACGTTCATACCTTACGATTTACACCATTTTTTTACACGTCCATTTGTGAAAATAACAGGGGACCACTGTATTAAAGGCTAAAGATAGAAACACTAGCCTTTCTTTTGAAGAGAATTATTAGCCATATGTTTGTAAAAATAAATAACATGTTACCAAAAACATAAAAGAGGATGACAGCAAATTTATGCTAACAACTGTACAGTGCGTTCACCGTCAATTGGACATATTTTTGAAAATGCTAGTCGGATTTTCGAAATAAATTGCCCAAATTTTTGAAACTCAATTGGTTATTTGTTTGAAAAACCAACTGGTCACTTTTTTTTTAGCTTTATTTGGTCACTTTTTTGAAATTTTTTACACCTTAATATAATGCGAAGGGAGTGCTATATAGCGACCTTATTTCCATAACTATCAAATTGATTAACAGAATTCTGAATAATATTTCGGAGGTGGTTGACAGGCACGGTTTCGTTAGCCTCAATAATTCTTGAGGTAAGTGTTTCAACGTCACTAAGCCTATTTCGTTTTACTTTAGTCTTAAGAATGGCCCAAAATTGTTCAATTGGGTTGGGTTCGGGTGAGTAAGGAGGAAGATATAACGGGTAATTGCCACGATTTACAATTATAGGAACAATCAAATCAGGGACGTGAATTGGAGCATTATCCATAACAATATAATACCCTTTCATTTCCGGGAATTCATCCATAATATCTATGGTATCATTTATAAACAAAAGATAATACTCCCCAGTAGTACTACTAGGAATGTTTAATTTGTCTTCAGGCGCCTTTCTCTTTTTAGCCCCTACTACCCTTATTCTCTTGAGGTTTCCAGATTCCCTCATGCTCAGGTTGACAACACCAATGGCCGGGACTGTACCAAGAACACTATGGGATGTAGCTTTTGTCGAAGGAGTTGTGGTGATTGCTTTTTTACCACGAGTTGACCAACCACGACTACGACGCATGTTTATATCGAATCCAGATTCATCAAAAAATACACAATTGTCGAGATAGTTGATACCATTATCAACTCACTTATTAACCCAGTCAGCACGAGCTTCAAGATTTTTATCTTTATTTCTGGCAAGAGGGTACCGGCCTACAGCTTTAATGCTAAGATTATACTCTTCCTTCATAAACTCGGCTACCCTTGATTTTTTTTACTTGCAAGCCAGCAAAGCTCGCAATCAGATTTTCCACTGCGTCCTGAATTGTTGCAGTGGAACTCTCATAAAAAAAAACAAGTTAAATGAGCCTTATAAGCTTCATTTAATTGGCTCGATGGTCGATTGGGATTCATATTTGTCTTTTTAACAGGGATTCCTCTTTCTGAATCATCCTCATAAGCTTTTCTTCACTTGCGTGCAGTATCGTAATTGACATTTGATGTTATGGCAGCCTCTTTTGGTTTCATAAGTTTTTCTTTTAAAAAATAAAAGTAACGTCTACGATCTTCATTTGTGTAAGTGTTATATTGAAGAGCTCTTTCTTTTTTAGGAGAATTCTCTTCCATGACAGTGTCGTAAGAAGCTGTTGTTTCAAGCTAAACATCTTTATTCTTAATATATTTTCGAAGATTGGTCAAAATGTTCAAATGAAATGACTTTTCTTGAACAAAAACCGTTGCTTGTTGGCCTTGCTCGACAACAATTTTACCAGTACCATCTTCATGAAAGAAATGCATGCTTGTTTAATGTTATTTTGAAAATAATAAGAAAGAGATCTTAGTAACAACCAAATACATTTCAAAAAAATGACCAATTGGTTTTCCAATTGACGGTGGACGCACTGTACCTCTTCTTCTCTCTATTGCAGGCATAGAGCTTTCGAGAACTCTCGTTGGATAGGTCACTCAAGTGGCATTATCGCTAAAAGTATTCCTACTAATGGTACTACCCTGGATGAGACCATATTATCTTTTAATATGCTTCATAGTTCATTATGAATGGTATTTTATATCCATCAAATAACTATAGTTTAAATAGTAGTTATTTCTTTGAAATAAATTACTTTACTTAATTCACAATAGACTTGGTGATATACCTTTTCATATAAGCTATTTTATTTTATTTTTTCTATGATAACAATAACAATAAAAGGGTGCTTCTCTGCTTATAATCTAAAATAAGAATAGGTTCAAGCTACAATTTTTTGGGATTTTCCGCTACTGTAACAAGTGGGATCCTACTACAAGTAGTCAAAATATACTTATCACTAAATAAAGTGTCTACGTATGTTTTTAAAAGATCAAAACAATAACATAGAACCAATAAGCAATTAAATATGAAGGTATTTATGAATAAACCAGTGTATGTGTGCAATTAGTTATTTAAACGGTTTACGATATTCAAAGCTTTCATTTAACGAGTATAAGTTTATATATATACATATAATCTAATCTATTGTTTTAATATTGCTATTCATTATATCCTCACTATTGCGGTTTGAAGTACTATTATAAAGTCAAATATGGAAATCGGAGTGCTTTTCATCATCTACATTTCACTCACCCTTACCGTTTTAGTAAGAAAAGGTGTTGATAAGAAAATCGAATGGAGTGGTTACATTTGGATAATAGAACATAGAATACTAAGACTAGTGTAAAATTGTATTCCAATAGCCGGATTATTCTATTAAGAGCATTTTAAAAAAGTAAAATAGTTTGTATCAATATATCAGTATAAATATTATGATAATACACTACAAAGTATGCATAGTACTGTTTTAATTCTTTGAATCTGTATGTTGCATAACAACTATACGACGTGAACTCAAAAATACAATATGCCATAGGCAAGAGAAACAAATATTTATGTAAATTGGGTTTTACAATATAATTTTTATGCCTCTGTTAATGCTATTCATTAATATCTACGGAGGATATATATGTGTATAGTTATTTCTTTAAAAGTTTTTCACTTTAAAACCTTTTATAAGCAAGTGAAAATGATAACATAAAGATATTGTCAGATCACTTTCTATTGTTTTACAATCGTTTTAACAAGGGCTGACATGAGTATGAAATGAATTTTCTTTTCTAACATTTCAAGGTGATATATTTATTAACGATTAGCGCAGTTATTGACTTTTCCATCATAAATGGTGATCATCTGTGTTCAGTAATTGTGCTCGCTAAAATTTTGTTGTGCTAAAAATAAATACTAAAAATATGCATGTAAAATAAAAATAAAACAAACTTCCTTGTCGGTGTTACGGCATCAGGATTCTACTTCCTGTCATAAAATAATAGATCATATACGAGACAAAGTTCCAGAAAATTTGCCAAGATACATAATTTAAGATCTTACATCTACTTTGATTTCTTAGTTGTTTAATTTCATGCGATTATGTGCTATGTTTTGAGATAACTGTATAAATTAGTGATATATGTGTTATTACTACAGGCAGCACACATGATCAGCTTCTAGAATTAAAAGAGGAAGCCTGGATGTATGTTATGTGAAGAGAAATTTCTGTATCCGCCAAAAGAAAAGAACAAAAAAAACAGATGTATTTTTAGTGATCTAAATTCGTCATACATCTGTGGATGTCTTGGCAGAAAGCCCTGTCCAAATCAAGAATAGTGGGTTAAAGTAATCCCGCGTAACATACTTTCTATTGAGTACAAACGTAATTTCTTTATCACTTGACCCGGGTTGCTCAAGCTAAATGGATCGACTTTGATGATCTTCGTAACATTACAGCATCTTAGTTTAAATACAAAAACACGATGGCATACTTATTTTATTCTATATCGTTCCGTTAAATACAAAAAGAAAAAATCACAGATAATTCCGTCAAACGTGGTTTACCTTTTTTGAGAGAAATTTCGTAAAATCTTGAATTCACAAAATCTTGAATTTAACTCTTCAGGAATTCCAACCTTCAAAATGCCCATGTTTCTAAATCGTTACTTCACGTCACTACATAATGTGATCGATTTTCTGACTTTGAAACATTGTAAAAGAAAAATATACTACTTACCTATAGACTATTTTTGTAGATAGGTCTTCTCTGTAATATGAATAAATGTACAGCATAGCATAGTAGTGGTTGATCTTAGGGTTCATGTTCTGAAAATAAGGTTATTTATTGAATTTTTAGTTTGGTTCAGTAGAAATTTCTACCAATTAACGTTGCGACGCTGTTTGTGACAAGTGACTTTTGAGTGTTTAGAAAAATCTAAGAGGCTGAGCTCTAATCTGTCAAAATTTTATAGATGTATGGAAAATAAAGTGGGGCGGGGACTCTTGAATTAAAACAGCTTCTCCCTCCTCTAAGAACAAACAAAGATGACCACTTCCATTACCATCCCTTCTGCTTGTGATTTTCACCTTCACCTTCGCCAAGGCGATATGATGCGCATGGTTACACCCAAGGTTGAGGAAGGTGGTGTCTCACTTGCTTACATTATGGTAATTTGTATATATAATTAGTTTGCTCATGGCATTATGCTGACCCTTTTTTAAAAATAGCCTAATCTTCAGCCTCCTATTAAGAACACTGAAGAAGCTCTTGCTTACAAGGCCGAGCTTGAGGCTCTTTCTCCTAATGTTACTTTTTACATGACTCTTTACTTGTCACCTGAATTAACCCCAGAAGAGGTTCGCAAGGCTGCAAAGGCTGGTGTTGCTGGTGTCAAATCTTACCCTCGTGGCGTTACCACTAACAGTGATAATGGTATTGAAAATTACGAAGTATACTATCCCGTCTTCAAGGCTATGGAAGAGGAAGGTTTGGTACTCAACTTACACGGTGAATGTCCTAGCGATTCACACAAGGATATTTGCGTTATGAACGCTGAAGAAAAGTTCTTGCCTGAACTTAAGAAGCTTCATGAAGCTTTCCCCAAATTGAAGATTGTCTTGGAACATGCCACTTCAGCAGCTGCTGTCAACATGGTTAAGAGCTTGGGCGATACTGTTGGTTGTACTATCACTGTTCACCATCTCCAACTTATTGTTGATGATTGGGCTGGCCAAGCTCACCACTTCTGTAAGCCCGTCGCCAAATACCCTCACGATCGTGATGCTTTAAGAGAAGTTGTAAAGTCTGGTCATCCCCGTTTCTTCCTTGGTACAGATTCTGCTCCTCACCCTAGCTTCACTAAGGAAGCTGCCAAGTCAAATGCTGGTGTCTTTACTACACCTCTTGTCCTTCCTTACCTTGCTAAGATCTTTGAGGAAATTGACGCTCTTGATAAGCTCGAAAACTTTGCTTGTCACTTTGGTAAGCAATTCTACGGTTTGTCTCAAAAGGAGGGTTTCAAGGATAATAAGGTTACCTTGGTAAAGGAAACTAATGTTGTTGTACCTCAAAACTATGAGATCTCAGCTACTAATAGCTCTTTGGGAGCTGTTGTTCCTTTCTATGCTGAAAGAGATATTGGATGGAAGATTGCTTCCAACTTTGTATAAATAATAATAATGATAATAATAAATAGCATAAATACTTTTTTTTTGTAGAAAAAAAAGGGGGGGAATTGAAATATCATTTATTATTTACATTTTAAAGCACTAAGGTTCTTTTCTTTTTCAACGGAGTACCCAAAGACTCCATGTCTACTTCATCAACATGGTTTTCCATAATATCTGTTTCAATGATATGGTTGTAATGTTTCATAAATACTTCTTTATCCTCATTGAATCTACTGTTATCAATGCTTTTACGAATAGAACGCATAAAATTTTCCAACTGATAAACGTTATGACTAATGGAAAAAAAAATCAATTAATATGAAACTTAACAATTGGATCTTCATTCTGTAGTGAGATAAATTACCTCATTAACAAGATTGGACCCAACATCTCGTGTGCATTTAATAAGTGATGAATATAGGCCTTGGTATGAGGTCTCGAGCAAGCATCACATTTACATGTAGTATCAATAGGTTCAAATGAATGAGCCATATTAGCGTCCCACAAGTTTATTGTTTTACTTTGATCACTTTCTGAATTACACTTCAAATCCTCTCCAAACTTGAACGTAATAGCACGTCCTTTTTCTGTCACTTTGAATGCATAACTAGTAATGATAATATCTCAGC